>CM064507.1:12343027-12426535 GCA_032716605.1 Paralithodes platypus | reverse complement strand
TCCTTTCTAGCACAAGAGTAACTGTTATGGTGGGGAAGAAGCGGGGTGAAGTAGGCGATGGTGGGAGGTTTGATGTTTGCGGAGTGGGGGTAGGAAAGGAGGGTGTGATTGGGGGTCCGTCAATGTCCGTCAAGGGAAGTATTTGGATTCGGTGATATGTGGCATATAGCCGATAAATTACGTAATTTGCTTTGACAAATAATAATTATATAATCATGATTTATGCTTTGCTAATATTTGACAATTAACCCGGCAACGGCGAGGAGGGGGTATTGAACTAGCTGCCCATGGGCGAGCATATTGGCTCCATTCAGGCCTATAATCATAATTTTACGATAAATATCGTTATTACTTATTCATATGAGCCTATTTTACCTTCACTATGAAGATAGTAACCTGTAACAACAATAAAACAAGTAAAAATAAAAAAAATCTGGTCAAAATTGCGAATATAGATGGACCAGCCCATTCATGAATTATGGAGAAAATTGAGGCAACCCCTCCCTCCACGAGGCCTCAAGCCACACTGAGCTTACTCATTCATACACTCGGTTGTATAACACACTCGCTAGGCACGTAAGCACATCCTCCACACATTTTGCTAATGTTAGCACAAAAATATACAAACGAATTAGGGAATAACAGGAAAAATAGGTGATAATTGAAGGGGGAGGGGAAAAGGGGGAAGGAAGGGATGTGGATGAGTGATATGAGGTATAGGGGAATTTTTTTTTTTTTTTTTTAGTGCTACTGGGGCCGTTTAAATGGTTTTTTTAGGCCTTCCTCTTAAGAGCTTTGCCGCCCTCGCCCAGTAAAACTTCTTATGAGCTTTGCCGCCGTTCCCGGGTTAATATAAAATCGTGATACATTCATGTTGATATTCATATTGCCGTGATATATTACTATAGTCTGTTTATGTTCAGCTGATGGTAAATTGTCATGTCCTCATGTTTAACCTCTGAAGTGCGCATGGGGGTAATTGGAAACGTCCCCCTGTGCTGACGTATTTGAGGTGTTTCCGTCACTAAAATATTCATTGTGCCATTAATAGCATTAATATTTATCCATATGCGCCTATTATGGGTTGATTATAAAGGTATTAACCTTAAACAACAATAAAACGAGTGAAAACAGCGTTTGGATGGTCAAAATCGGAGATATAGCCCGCGAGTTGTATAATGTATGGGTGAGGCAATCTGCTTTCCCGCCAATTTCCCCCAAGGCCACTGAGACACAGTCGATCGATACTCTCTCTCTCTCTCTTGCACTCGCTTGCTATCAGTGATGACCACACCCTCCAATCGGATTTCTAATGTTAGCACGAAAATATAACTCAGAATAAGGGAATAACAGGGAAAATAGGTGATAACTGAAGGAGAGGAGAGAAGTGGGGAAGGAGGGGAGGTAGAGGACTGAGATTTTGCATGGCCCAGGGGCCAAAAAAAAATAAAAAAATAAAAAAAAAAAAATATAAAATTTTTTTTTTTTTTCGATGTCAAAAGTTGATTTTTATTTTCTCTGACTCTTAAGAGTCTTCCCGCAGTGCGCCGGGGGAACTCTTAAGAGTCTCCCCGCAGCTCCCGGGTATTAATACTCAGCTATTACGAAGATTTTATAGCGAAATAGGATGTTTATTATGAGTACTTGACATAGATAGGTAAAAGTTTCATATTTCACCACTAGGGGAGGTGTGGTGGAGTGGTCTTGCCACTGGCCTGGTAATCCAAAGGTCCCGGGTTCAAATTTCGATGTATCAATGGGAAGATATTATTGGGATGGAATTTGTGCTGTACCTGGTATCAGTGCATTACCACAAGCCCACCGAAACGTCAATAAAATACCCTCATTGTTCCCTGATTAAATAGCACTGTATGAATATTCCCATATTCAAAATATGCTATAGGGGTGCAATGCCTGGTGAGTTATCTGCTCAACAGTTGGCGTTGTGTGTGTGTAAGTGTGAGAGTCTGAGTGTAGGGGGTGAGACAGTGAAGTGAACGAGGTGGCTTCAGAGATGGGGTTGTTTCGGGCCATGAGTGAGCACCGTGCCTCATGTGAAGGCAAGATGGCAGGTGCTCGTTGTACTCTACGTGCTTCACATGTCTCACTCCCTAGACTGGAACAAGACCTCACAGGCTTCACTGTTCATTGTAAAGCGGTGAATGTTAAGGCTCTCAGCCTATGCCCGAGAGGAAGTAAGTTGGAATATAGAAAAAAAAAAAAAAAAAGTATTAAAGAATCAATTGCTAAGGGATTCAATTTAAGGTCAGCTGAAATATAACTAACTATAGGATAACATTAATTACAGCCAGAGGTAACAAAATTTGTTCTATTTAATATCACAACAGTTTCGGGCATATCTTGAACCTTTAGGGACGTGTATATTGGTATGTGTGTATTTTGCTTGATATGTGAGTATGCTATAATATACCCATCCATAATTAATTGACATTTGTCATAATATATCATTCAAGTTCAAACGGTAGTGGCAGAAAATGTAAGTTCGCAATAGGAACCTTCAACATTTCCAATACCTACTGGTTGTTCTAATTAATATGGTCTGGCATGTCGCCAATAAAAATTATCATATTACCTGAGAAACCAGCTTGTTCCTTGGGAATCGTAGTTTTAACCCCTTTACCACCATTACATAATGTTCATCATATTGTTAGACGATTTTCTTTTGTATATAATCTACCTATGTGACTCAAATGGATAAATACGATCTCAATAAACCATCTTAGTAACATGTGTCCTACTTAAGTTGCATAAAATAATCGAGTTTTAGCCAGAATCAAAGGTAAAAAGGTCTCATGGTGATGAATGGGTTAGGGGGCTATCACACTGGCCTTTTTTCCGTCGTCTTTCATCGAAACAGCGATTAGTGTGGTCCTTTCATTTCAACTGAATTCTGAACTAAGGATTTAAAGACGGAATGTATTTGTTATGAACTGCAAACCGGCTAAATGGTCATGCAATTAAGCAGTTATACTCTGATTTGATTTATTAATCTTCAATAATCAAAATTCGGTGGCTTATTGTGGGAGGCACAGGCTGTAATATTAATCACCGGGGATTGAGTATCCCGTGGATGCGATATTTTTGTATTTAGCTTATATTTGTTTGTGTTTTTAATATTTACTTAGAATTATATTATACGAAGTTAAATACAGTAATTTGTGGATATTTGTTTAATTTCATGTAATTTACGTTTTGATAAACTTGGATTACTATATGCAATAATACTGTACAGTACTATATGCAATAATACTGTACAGTTGTTTAGAATATAAGTTAGGATATGGTAATCTAGGTTAGGAACTTAGGATATAAGATTAAGTTAGGACATAATAGTATAAGTTATGAAAGGATATAATTAGGTGAACATAGTTAGGCTATATAAATTAGGGTAGTTAGTGTATAAAATATTATAAATCTACTGTAACTAAGAAACATGTATTTTTGTATGAACTCGATATACTTTGACATATTTTAAACGTGATAGGCTACCATACATTATATTAACATTATCTGAATTAAAATTAAGAAATTAAGTCGTGGTCTTAGGGGCTTCAACTCCTACCACTGGGCTATTTAATTTAATGAACTGGCAATGGTTGGTGTATTCTCGTTCATATTTATTTTAAACGTGAGTTGTTAGTTGCTACTTCAATAAATTTTGACTTATTTCATTATAGTATCGTTCAAAATTAACATAATTGCATTAATATGGTATAAACTCGACTCTTTATTAGCGCTTGTGAAACAATGAAACAGAGGGAATCTATTCAGGCGACAATGATACAGAGGGAATCTATTCAGGCCACAATGATACAGAGGGAATCTATTCAGGCCACAATGATACAGAGGAAATCTATTCAGGCCACAATGATACAGAGGAAATCTATTCAGGCCACAATGATACAGAGGAAATCTATTCAGGCCACAATGATACAGAGGGAATCTATTCAGGCCACAATGATACAGAGGGAATCTATTCAGGCCACAATGATACAGAGGGAATCTATTCAGGCCACAATGATACAGAGGGAATCTATTCAGGCCACAATGATACAGAGGGAATCTCTTCAGGCCACAATGATACAGAGGGAATCTCTTCAGGCCACAATGATACAGAGGGAATCTATTCAGGCCACAATGATACAGAGGGAATCTATTCAGGCCACAATGATACAGAGGGAATCTATTCAGGCCGCAATGATACAGAGGGAATCTATTCAGGCCACAATGATACAGAGGGAATATATTCAGGCCACAATGATACAGAGGGAATCTATTCAGGCCACAATGATACAGAGGAAATCTATTCAGGCCATAATTTGAGTAAATAGAGCCGAGGAGCGAGTTCAGCCGACATTTTAGATGACGCCATGCACGGTGGTCGAGTGGTGAGCACGCTCACGTGTGAATCTGCAAGACCCAGTATTGAATCTTTGCCACGGCGAACATTTAGTGGGTCTTAGCATGTTTCACAGGCTCGCACCCAATCAGGGGACATCCTGACGACGTATACAGACTAAATACGCATAACAAAGCCACTCCAACAGCTTCCTCTCTCTCCAGCACCCCTTCTCCCCTCTCAACACTCTTCTCTGAGCTAGTGCCGATACAAATGGACAGTCCTGTATAGAATCGTATGATTCAGAGTCGTAAAGATTCCAGGACGAGCTCAATAGAAAATGAATGAATTATTATTTTTTTTTTTTAAAGCCAGTATGATAGGGAGATGGCGATTCCAAGCCCAAGGTTGAAGGACGACAGAAAGCAAGTCCCTTTAAGACAAAGAGGAGGACCAGGTAAACACCCCGTCCTTAACATTAATCCTCCATTGCAAACCCCAATGCACTTGAATAAATTAATGAAAATATATGGTCCTCCCAGGATTCGAACTCTGGACACCACACCCAGAAGACAAGTATCTACACCATTACACCACCAACACAGTGTAAAAGGCTATTTACACGATCACAGTTAATATCCATTTTCGAAATTTGGATATCAATCTAGTCATGTACTTAGACCCAACTGCATTATAAACAGCCTAATGTTTTAGTGATCACAGACTGCAAAGGTGTTTTATTTGAGTAATGAAACATAATTTCCGATCTTATATATATATATATATATATATATATATATATATATATATATATATATATGTGTGTGTGTGTGTGTGTGTGTGTGTGTGTATATATAGCTAATTGTTAGTTCATAATCGCTGAGTAACTGTATCAAATATATTGCTTAGTGTATTGAACTCTTTTAAATTAAGTTTCATGGACAAGTATAAGACGTAAACAAATATGAATCTTATATTTATTGCATACAAAACTCTAGGTTATTACCAACATTTTGTATGTTGGTTGCTTTACAACCTGATGATGACGTATACTGTAGATAAGGAGTCGAAATGTTGAAAACAATACAGATGTTCGTGATTATCCGGCTCATTCTCTTTCTTCGTGAACATTATTACTTGTATATCATACGAAGAGTAGCCTATACTCATATTTATTTATAACAATATTCATACGATATTATTCTAAACATATTGAAACATTTGCCATTGATGGGATAATTTTATTCAAGTCGTCTATGAATTGATTTATTGAGGAAAAGAGGAAAGGCCGCACGAACAGCTTAGGCCAGGTCGCGCTGACGCAATAATATAATACGACAGGATGAACAATAAAAGTCATAACAATATTATTAAAGTTAGCAGGTGTAGTTAATATCATTCGGACTGATCCACAAGCTAATTCGTTGGACCCCATGCATATGACAGCAAAGTAAGAAAGGTATATTATATATTTGTGCCAAATGGATATATAAGTAGCCTCTTATATGATTATGGTATCACTTCCATACTTTGTGTTACCAATCTTGCCAACCACAAAATATCAAGACCCGAACAGTTGGTTACCCTGTTCTCCTCCGCACCAATTTGCGTGAGTCCTGAAATGTTTGAACAACTTCCTCAAATTATTAATGATAATGCTGTGTGACATAATAAACAGTTCTAGCTTATCAGAGAATACAAAACAGAACACTTCAATTACGTTTAACTCACAAATAATTAATTCGAAGCAATGTGGATTGGCATCTATGCCCCCCCCCCCCCCTTTTTCCCCCAACCCTCTCCTCTTCCCACATTATACAGTCTGCTACCCCACCTCTCTTAGCCCAGGCTGCCAGCTACCCTCCACTGCCTCCCTTCCTATCACTTGTAACATCCATTCGTTGAACTATTACCCCACCATCGAGGCATCGAGGCATCCTTCCCCTGCTGCCCCATTATAACTCTTCAGCCAGAAAGGATATGCCGGGTATTCTCCGTAGCTGAGGAGACAGGCTGATGGGCGTCTCTGTTTCATGTGCTCGGAACTGTACTTAAACATATGTAACTCTCTATAATACTTAAAGAGCATGTTAATTACTTGAGAATATACTGTACGTGATAGTCGAGCCTTGATGACAATGATTACATTTTGATATATATCAGCACCAAGCAGCTTGTACTACTCTCTCACTCTCCCTAATTAAGGAATATACAGTCAATCTCCATAGTTCAATCATCAGTTCATAGCGAAATAATGAATGATTATATAAATCTGTTTGAGAGTGTGAACATTAATCCTATAGATATCCTAACCTATGTATAACATATTTCGTAAAACATATCCCGCAGATTTGCATACTCACTTCCTCTTGTAAACAAAGGATTTAACCGGCTGATCATGCTGTATCTTCGAAGGCACGCTCATCACTCCTGAGCGAATAAAACTATTGGTGATTATCTTGACATGTACGTTAGTGATTTGCATTTCGAATCCTCCGATCTGGTTTACCCTTACACATCGTTCACACCCACATGCATGATATTGAGAGTGTTATTTGTCACTCTATCTGTGATATCATCCTTTCATGCTAGTACATCATCTATACCTGCACCCGTAATTTGCAATTTCCTTACTAATTATGATGGAATATCGCACTAGACATGTATCTTGTGAGTCGCCCAATAAGTATATCAGGTTTCTGTATTATGCTTAACTATTATGAACACCTGAAGCTAGATATGACTACTATATAATGTGCATGTAGTGTACAGTATATAAAAAGACATGCACGCATTTAAGAAGATAAATAATGCTAACATAAAAAGCAAGGATGACCTCAGCATGTGTTAGGCAAAATACAGTATTTAACATATTTTGCGATATGACCTGGCTGAGTCTCGAACCCGGCTCAGTAGCACAACAGT
The DNA here is from genome assembly GCA_032716605.1 of Paralithodes platypus. Taxonomy (NCBI): domain Eukaryota; kingdom Metazoa; phylum Arthropoda; class Malacostraca; order Decapoda; family Lithodidae; genus Paralithodes; species Paralithodes platypus. The sequence goes on along the minus strand of CM064507.1, from coordinate 12,419,250 downwards.
TTAGCACCAAACCAAATCGACTGACGAGGAACTTAAAATTAATAGCTTCATTTAGGATCTAGATCCCATCCACTAACATCCGCTCCAACTCGTGGTGACGTAGCCTGGTGCCACACACACTAAAGCGCGGTTCCCATACCTCCGTTTTGACCTCCGTTTGGGACGGACCTACGTCATCGATGACGTAAATTCGTTTGGCCGTGAGTGGTCTCCCAGGAGTTAAAATTTCACGAGCGTGAAATCCAATGTTGCTAAACTACCTCTTAGCTCGCCCAGTTGGGCTTACTTTAGGTATAAATGGCAAATTATTCGTCGTGTTACTGCTTGACACAATGTATCGTGATTTGCACTATGTAAACAGATCAAAATATGGGAGAGCATTTAAAAAGCCTGAAATCCATGTTAAATTAACGAGCACTAGCATCAAAAGAGGCAATGTACTTCAAGCATAAATTTGTTGATTTCGGAATAAATATTACACAATATCTAGACTTGGTCGTCGTGACAATATGCACAGCTATCAAATTATACTTTCTATACAACTCTGGCTTCACAAAATGGAAAGTATGAGACTATTTAACAATGTGGCTACCTTTTCGCCTTGCTCCAGGGCTATAAACATTGGCAGTACCTCAGAACTCGCCCAATATTATATCCGTGCTGGAGAGGGCGAGTGTTTTTCTTGTTTACAATATAAATACGCACTATACGTTCATCCTGTGTGTGTATGCATAGGTTAGAGGGTATGTACTATTCATTGGTGACCAGTAGGCCTACATGCCAATGTAATATATCATGGGCACCATAAATATACGTAATTTTCTTCCGACGTCCGTCCAAACTTAAATCCAAATCAAATTTTTCGGGACAGGATCTCGGAAGCGCGCGAAACGGAGAACAAAAAAAAACGGGTTCCCGCTCGCCCGAGCCCACGCGTGAACGGACCTACGTCATCGATGATGTAGGTCCATCCCAAACGGAGGTCAAAACTTCCTTCTTCTTCTTCTTCATCCGGCTGTTCCTCTTATGGGTCAACACAGCGATTCGCTCGTCTCCATCTCACCCTGTCCTCTGCACCTTCCTTCGTCACACCAACCACCTGTGAAGCCTCGGGTAAGTCTCACACAAACAAAAATATATATATATATATATATATATATATATATATATATATATATATATATATATATACTTATTTATTTGTATTTTTTTGTTCTATGTGAGTGAGGGAGACAAAAGGCAGTATCGAGTGCCTCCCCCAGAGTTAAAAGAGTGACAGGGCCAAAATCAAGTGACGTTCGAGCCAAAATGCCTGGACACACAGAGTTTGAAGCAATTTAAGTCAAAGGAAGAGGGAAAGACTTATTCTGGGAGAGAGTTCCAGAGCTTCAGCAGTTGAATAGAAGAAAGTCTGAGAATACCATTTCACTCTTGGGATGGAGAGGTGCACAGAGTAGGGGTGAGGTTGTGTTGCAAGGCGGATACTACGTACCCTACGTAGAGGAGGTGGTGTACACTGGGATAGCTCTGAGGAACATTGATTATTATAGTAGAGATAGAAAAGCGAGAGAGATTCAACATTGCAGTGTAGAGGGATAGATTGCAGAGAGTTGGTGAGTGGGCAGGAGTTAATGATACGAAAGGCTTTCCATTCTACTTTGTCTAGGAGTGAGGTGTGAGAGGATCCTTCCAACACATGTGAACAATATTCAATACAAGGACGCACTGTGCCACTGTACAGAGCAAGAAGCTGTGCAGGATAAAGAACCCCTTGAGGCGGTTGAGCACCCCCAGCTTCTGGGAGGCTGCCTTAGCAAGACTGGTAATATGGTCCTTCCAAGTGAGAGCAGAAGAAAAAGAGACACCAAGAATATTGAGAGAAGATGAAAGATTGATTTTTGTATTGTTGAATTGTAAGGGATAGTCCTCTGGGAGTTCTGAATGGGTAGTAAGATGAAGAAATTGGGTTTTGGAAGCATTAAAGGCAACAAGGTTTTCTTTACCCCAATTAGAAATAGTAGTTAGATCAGTAGATAAGTGTTGCATGGCTTCATTACGTTTGTCTTTGAGGGATTGCTGGCTGGGGCGTTCAGGAAAACTAATTGAGCAGTGTAAGGTAGAGTCTTTGGCGTATGAATGGATGGGACTGGAGGTACAGTTGAGAAGATCATTTATGAAAATTAGAAAGAGAATGGGAGATAGGATAGAGCCCTGAGGAACACTGGAGTTGATAGGATGAGGATGTGAGCGATGGCCATCCATAAAAAAATTGAATTAATGCTGTAAAAAAGTATTAACTCTAGACTTAAAAACTGAGATATGAGCTGATTTGACTAGCTCATTTGGGAACTGATTCCACAAGTCAACCATGGCCGGCACAAAACACTGTGAAGCATGTGTAGTAGAAAAATTCACACGGCTCATGGCAAGATCATTAAGGTTGCTTGTGAATCTAGTTGCACGAGCCCGAACATAGGGCCCAGGCAGGACTCCATGTAAGGGATGCTGAGGGTTGTTAAAAACTTTAAATAAAAGACTAAGGGCACCAACTTTACGCCGATGATACAGTTCAAGAGACAAATGAGGTAGAATAATAGTAATAGAATTCAGGGACCTGTCAAGCAAATTGAGATGGCAGTCAGCTGCTGACAACCAGAGTCCCAGACCGGTGAGCAATACTCGAAGTGTGGCAAAATAAAAGCATAAAAAGACTTGATAACTGTTGCATTACAAGCAAACGTTATAATACTTGCGAAGCAGACCAATTGTCTGGGAAATGGAAGAGGAGAAAGAACAAAATAAATATGCTTTTCAAAAGTAAGGTTGGGATCCAGAGTAACTCCCAACAAATACAGAGTATCCACATTCTCAATTTGCTCACCAGAAACTTGTAGATAGGGATGGGGAGGATCCAAGATCTACTGATGATAACGGAGTGTTTTACTAGCATTAAGTTTCATACCCCAAAGTTGACACCATGATGTAATTTTGGCTAAATCCCTATTCAGAGCAGTAGCAACCTTGTGTCGATCAATTGGTGATGGAATTGACATATATAAAGTAGTATCGTTGGCATAGGATGTTAGTTTATTTTCAAGCCAGGAGCTCAGGCCAGCAGTAAAAATAATAAAAAGCAAAGGCCCAAGGATGCTGCCTTGTGGAACGCCAGAAACCACCGAAAAAAGGGGAACGGCACCCATCAATGACCACAGACTGAGATCTATTCGTCAACAAATCTTCAAAGATCCTACAAATATTGCCACCAATACTGATGAGCCGTAACTTATTCATAAATCCTTCATGGTTGACTAAGTCAAAAGCAGAACTAAAGTCAATAGCCACGACCTGAGACTCATGCCCCTGGTCCAATGAAGACTGCAGGTCATGGGTGAGTGTCAGAAGCGCATTTTGACTAATACAATAAGAGGAAAGGCGTCTGGACAAAAGCCTCTCATAGAGCTTGGATAGGATAGGTGTAATGGAAATATGGCGATAGTCATTGTAGGAGATGATGAGGCAGTATTTCCCATTGGAATATGAGTGATACTAGCCTTGCGACAGGAAAGAGGAAACCTACCTTATTTCAAAAGCAACCTTAATACCACGGCCAATTTAGGTGCCAAGACCAATGCAAATGTTTTAAAGAAAAAGGGGAAAAACCCATTCGGGTCTGTGGCACCATAGGTATCATGGTCCAGCTAATACCTTTTCAGTTCAGCTGATTTGAATGCCATTGATTTGAGATTGGGTCTAGGGAAACATGTCAATGGCAAAGACAATTCCTGATTACTCTGCTTATTAATAACAACTATTAGAAAGAATATTGCTCTTTGATAATGGATCAAACGAGATGGAACCATCAGAATCACAAAGAGGAGGCATGGAGGAATCTATTCCAAATAAAGTGGACCTCAAAGCAGACACCATTTATGAGGCTGTGTAGCTCCTGCCAGAACATCATGAAGCTAATAGATATTTAGGAGACGGGCATTTATAGTGTATATCATAAGATAGTTAAATGGTGTATGTGAAGTCCTAAGATTTTAATGTGAGAGACTCAAAGAAGGAACAGTTGCCCTGCTCAAGTTTAGATTAAATCCATGAGTAGTTAAAATGTTGGATAATTAATGATAATTTCCTGATTTTTTTTGAAGTATTGAGATAGGAAGAACACCGTACATGTTTCCGAGCACCTAGTCTCGGATATTGACACAGTTTTGAAGATAGTAGAGATTAGATATTTGTTTAGTTAGTTATAAAAATAGTACCTTTTCAATCGAGACCGATCCTTTGGAAATATTTCTTGTGTTATATGGAAATTGATTATCCTAGAATAATATTTCACGGATGACATCATACTAACATAACGTGAACACATATGTTCATGAGAGAGTACTGTGTATAAATTATTCTGAGTTCATTTCCTTTTTAGTTGAAATATTAGCGTGACTTGAAATTGGAAGCCGAAATAAGTCAATCATTGAACACTGCTAGGAGTGATAAATTGTTACAGGAATGTATAAATCCGAAGGACAATTTATACCCTGTGGGTCGTAATACTCTAATGTCTCCATTTGTTTGAACTTATCTTGGTCCAGGACAATAATCACTAATATAAGGATATCTACACCTGATAATGAAGGTGAAATCCAAGATCAACTGTCAAAATAATCCAATCCTATCATTATAATATTGTTAGATTTTATACACCAATGGTAATACCTCTCTGTCTGACGATATCCTATAACCATATTGTAGTGTACGCTGCGCCTCCCACAGAGCTACTATCCCACTTCCCCCGACCTGACCTCAGTGCTATCTTTACCTTGCTAGTTATCACCAGAACACTACCATATTTGCTAAACGGTTTTGGTCATCTGCATCCCCCTTGTTAAATTTCCCCATCCAGGTGTGTCCCTGACCTAACCCTCCCCACTCCTCAGGCCACATGAGCTATCACTAATAATGAGTATTTACTGAATACACAAAGTACTCTATGACCACTGTGTACACTTCCTATGAGTATGAACTGTCATTATTATCATTGTATCTATTTTATGTATTAACTCCCTTGTCATCCCTCATGCATCCCTTGTTTACACTATCCCGTTGAGCATGTCTAATGTTATCGGGACTGTGACAATAAAAGCTATAGAAAGATATAGTAAGAAAGTAATTACCTTGATATAGTGCAGACTATACATAGAAGAAGCATTCACTATATGATATGGGCCCCACTACATACACACATACATACAAATCAAAAGACCCTTTGTCAAAAAGGAGTGTGGTTACAGTCACAAGTCCTAAATGACAGCTTTCCAGGCAACCCTTTCAAGGGCTGCCCCTGTTGTCAAGTTCATAATTTTGAGATCGGACCGAAATACCTGATCCCACGTCTTTCTAGGTCTACCCCTATGTGCAGCTCCTTCCACGTTGCCAGTTCTGCATTTCTTCACCCAGCACTGACCATCCATTCTTTTCATGTGTCCAAACCAACCAAGTTGGCTTGTGCGCATCACTTCACTAATACTCCTAATGCCTTCTTAATTCCTCACTCTATACACCGTCCACACATAGCCATCTATACACCGTCCACACATAGCCATCTCACCATTTTCTTTTCATTCTGTTCTAGGCAATGCCATATCTCCAAGGCATAGGTCATAACACTCCTAACACACGAGGTTTACACCATCTCCAAGGCATAGGTCATAACACTCCTAACACACGAGGTTTACACCATCTCTTTAAGGTGAAGTGGGAGTCCTCTCATGGTCAGAAGTGGTAACAACTCTCTAAACTTCCACCAGCCACTTCTGACTCTAGCAATGGAACCAGCTTCAGCGCCACCTCTGGCTGAAACCATTCTGCCCAAATAGCAGAATTTATTCACACACTCCAGCGCTACACTGCCAAAATCAATACTAACAGGTGGGTAATATAACACAAGTTTTCCCTTGCAAACTGCACATTCAAAGTCTATGATTCTTGTCAAAGGTCCTCTAGCCCCATTACATCTCTTTTATATCCAGTCACTATAGACGCAAAAATTAAATTGAGTTAATTTCCACATCTTTCCCACTTACTGTGCGTGGATAGTCGCCGCTTCTTTCCATTGTTCCGTGCCCTACTCCAATAATCATGACCTTTGTTTTATCTATATTAACTCTTAGGCCCTTGTTTGCCATACCCTCCCTCCATCTATTGAACTTTGCCTCTGCTTCATGCGCACTATTTGCGATAAGAACTAGGTCATCAGCATATAACAACTCCCATGGTAGTCCTGTTTTAAAGTCCCTTGACAGAGCCTCCAGAGCCAAAACAAACAGTAAAGGGCTCAACACTGAACCTTGGTGAACTCCAACTTTCACTGGGAACTCTTCGCTCAAAACCCCATTCACTCTAACTACTGCCCGTGACACCTCATACATTCTCATTATCACATGCACCAACCTCCGAATTGTCTCATAGCCCACTGCATTACTTCCCTTGGCACCCAGTCAAAGGCCTTCTTCTGGTCTACAAAAACTAGGTATAACTCCCTGTTTTTCTCTAAAAAATTCTCTTGCAGTTGCCTAAGAATGAAGATGGCATCAGTTGTGCCACGTCCCGGCCTTAATCCAAACAGCATTTCGCTGATGGCAACACCTTTCCTGATCATGCATTCAAAGACCCTTTCGCTGACTTTCATGACTTGGTCAAGCATTTTACAACCCCCATAATTTCTCTTGTCTATGTATATATTTGTATGCCATTGTATATATTTACTATCACACTTTTCCGCCATGCATCAGGAGGCCTTCCTCCTTTATGATAGTGTTGATCAGCTTTGTGACCAATCTTACCCCAATATCACCAGCTGCCTTTAGCAGCTCAGCGACAATGCCGGAGCTCCCAGCGGCTTTCCCGGACATCATTCTATCTATAGCACTTTTAACGGCTTTGTACCTTATCAAAGGCAGTGCTTAGCTGTTCTCTGCTCCATTTAAACTCCACATGCCTCTCCAATTTCGTTCGGAGTAAACAGTCATGCCATTGCCATTATTTATGCATCTTACACCAACGACATCCTTGCTACAGTCCCTCACACTGTTAGCAAATTTATAAATCATTGGTATAATTATTGCTACAAACTGCTTCTATCACACTATCTTATATGATTTTCTTTGCCCTGTAGACTTCTTTTCTAGCATTACGTTTGGCGGTGAGGTATTCTTCCTTGCTGCCACCCTCCGTCCATGCTTTGAAGCATCTTTCCTTCTCTCTGACTGCAGCTTCGACATCATTGTTCCACCACCAGTTTGGGTGGCCCATCTGATTTGTCACCGACTTTGTCTGTGGCATCAATGAAGCTGCATTCTATAAAGTTCCATATGCTATCAATATCAGCTGGCCTAGCACTCACACTTCTTTCAATGTCCATAATTTCGTTGTGGAATCTGTCTCTGTATTCCTATTTTTCTAACAACCATACTTTCCTTTTTGGTAAATGTACTTTCTTTCTTGAAGGAACTCTGCTTAGGCACATATCACACACCAAGAGCTTGTGTTGGGGGATTCATTATAATGCATTATAATATAGTGATTATAATTAAAGCTTATCTGGTTTGTAGAGTATAACAGAGTTGTCAAAGATGTAGCGGAAGTATAAATTATAAACACTTTATTAGCGGGGTCGGACTTAAGTCCGATACGAGAAAATTTGACTAAATGGCAGGGTCGGACTTAAGTCCGTGGGCGTATTCCCACCCTAATTTAGGTGGAAAGCGAAACCTGGTGGTCAGGCGGTGTACTACAAGGGCCCACCCACACATCCCCACTGCGTGACCGTGACTCAGTGACCCTCAAGCAGCCATAACTATGGGGGAGGCACTCGCTATAGGCAGTTATGCCTTTTGCCTCCCTCAATCACATAGAAAAAAAAAAAAAAAAAAAAAATGGAAGGTCAAGGTTTGCCCGTGTTCGATTCGGTGGCCGCCATCCCTAGTGCGTCGCACCACCCTACTAACCACACCCGGCTCACCACCCAGGAACTAGATTATCATGCTGAACTCTTCAGAACTTTCTAATAAGCTGTTGGATGAAACCGTCGAATGTCTGGGTGAGAGTTTTGGTAGTGTGGATGACTCGGAAGACGAAAATAACCCGATCATAGGCTTTCACCCCCAGCATAATTTGCGTGGGGTTGATGTTGAGGTTGATGTTGGACAGACCGTTGACTAAATTGGAGACGTTCCTGACGAAGAACATACTGGTGTGGGTGTTGGCAAGTACAATTTACATTTTATAATTGCTTGAAAGTTTGATTGCAAGCATTTTATCACCTTACGAGCGGTTGGTGGAGTATATTTCACTGTGCCGCCCAGCGGGTTTTTTTTTTTACCCTAAATGGGGTTGTTCCGTGCTCTTTTTCATGCATAAACAAGACCCAGAGCGTAATACAAGTATGTATCCCTGAAAGGGCGTAAATTGAGCTTTCCAATCACACCTGAACCATCCTTCTACGATCATTGGTTGTCTTTCAACGATCGTGCAACACGAGTGCAAAAACCCTAAACTACGGTAATTTCCTTATATAATTCCCTGTAGTAGGTCCACGGCGGCTGTGACGAGCGGTCAGGAGGTACATTACACTCTAATCACCGCTCCGCTCTCTCTCAGAGCACATTACGTCCTCAAAATTGCACTCTACAAAAAATTTCCTTTGCATTTTATACCGTATTATTTGCAGGCGTTCGGTAAATTTCTCACGATAACCAGGGTATACGGTACATTTCTCACGATAATATAAGCAACAACGAAGCTTGGCGAAGATTGTGGTCTACAATATACCTTTTTATAATTGCATGTGACCTTGTAATTGCTTGAAAGTTTGATTGCAAGTATTTTATAGCGTATTATTTGCAGGCGTTCAGTACATTTCTTCGGTAATACAAACAACGAAAGATTGAATAATGGTGTTTGGCATTATATGATTGTGGGGAACAGATGTAGGCCTACCGTATATATTATTTTATCATAATATATGATACATATGTAACATTGTTATATTATCACGACACTCTCTCTCTCTCTCTCTGTCTCACTCTCTTTGTTTCTACAACTTTGTACTCCTTGGTACTCTCTTTCTCTGATGTAGGCCAGGGCACGCCCCTAACTAATCTTCTCTTCCCTCCCAGGGAAAAATCACACCTAGCAGATGTTCTTGACCTCTCTCTCTCTGTCTGTCTCATCCACTCTGGGTCTACCTATATATACTTTTATAATTGCATGTGACATTGAAATTGCTTGAGTTTGATTGCATACCGTATATATATACCGTATATATATATATATATATATATATATATATATATATATATATATGTATGTATATATATACTGTATATCGGTATATATATATACCGTATATTGATTGCAATCATTTGATAGGCGTATATATCACGATGTACATTGTAACGAATGACTTCTACCGTATACCGTGATATATACGTCTATCAAAGTTTCGAATCTCATCCATCCATCTGGTTCTTGGTCCACCTCATACATCCATGTCATTCATTCATACATACATTCATACACTCGCTATAGGCAGTTCTGCCTTTTGTCTACCTCAATCACATTCATACACTCGCTATAGGCAGTTCTGCCTTTTGTCTACCTCAATCACATTCATACACTCGCTATAGGCAGTTCTGCCTTTTCCCTACCTCAATCACATAACTGCCTTTTGCCTACCTCAATCACATGTGGATAACACCTCCTGGGAACACCAAAAAAAAAAGAAAAAAAATGAGTCTTCAACACTACCCCATAGGGTGATTTGGAAATGTGTTGTGAAATAATATTATATATAAAACAAAAACAAAAACCTGCAAAGCAAGCGAAACAGAGAGAGAGAGAGAGAGAGAGAGAGAGAGAGAGAGAGAGAGAGAGAGAGAGAGAACTGAACTGAACTGAAGAAAGAGTGAAAAAGATATAATAATACAGAAATATTACAAGCAAATAAATGAAATAGAGGGATTAGTTAGAGAAAATAATAATGAGAATACATATACGGATGAGGAAGAGAGAAAGGGAGCGCGAGAGAGGGAAAGCGAGCGAGCCAGAGAGAGAGACAGACAGACAGGAGGAGAGAGAGAGATTAGAGAAAATAATAATGAGAATTATATATACGGATGAGGAAGAGAGAGAGAGACAGCGCGCGAGAGAGGGAAAGCGAGCGAGCCAGAGAGAGAGAGAGAGAGACAGACAGACAGGAGTGAGAGAGAGAGAAAGAAAGAGAGAGAGAGAGAGATAATACAGAGAATACAGAAATAAGGAGAAATAAGAGAAAAATAAGACCGATTACCTAAGGAATAGTAGACGCGCGAGAGGCCTAAGTCAGGCCAAAGCGAACGCATCCGAACGCGCCCGGGAAATAGACCAAAAAGTACCTCCTCTTCCTCACCTCTTCCCACCCTCCAGACTCATTCATAACATCCATTCATAGACTTATATGGGGAGACTTAGAGTTGCTCTTTCCAAAAATGATCGTTTCGTTCGCATTGGAGCCTTAGTAACAGTGCTAGGGCGAGTGAAATTTAGCGAATATTTCGGGATTATGCCCGCTGAGCTGTACAGTGTAAAATACCTTACCACCCGCTAAATAGGGGTTAAAATTAAGTCTTGACATATTGGATGACTGACAGCAAGTGAGGAGCAGGTTTGTTTATACCCATGACCAATGATCAGTTCCATGCGCATATTCAGGCCCTATTGGTATATCTTATATTATTACTCAAGGCACATTCATACATTCGTAATTACATTGATCAGTACCAGTAAATTATTATGGCTGATATAAATGTATGACTGTAATCTATAAACTATATTATTAAGAACAAATAATTCATATTGGATCAATAAAAGAAAACATACTGTTCAACCAAGTCTAAACTATAATGTCAAATTATAACAAATGTATAAACTTATTTAATAATACTGGCACAGCAGAGAATGATGATTTATTTTACAGCATGGCTGTATATTATTTCAGCATTTCGTATTATTCAGTATCGTGGGTTAATATTGCTTATCATATTGCAGAATGAGGAGAGTAATTGGTGGAGAGCTTTGGGACGTAAGGCGACAACTGGCAGCATACCTTCCTCACTCTGCTGTTGTCAGTATCACAACATTGTATTTCCCTTCTTTTCATTTTCAGGATCGAGGCAAGATTTCTATTTCCTTTAGGGATTGTGGCCGATTCAGAGCTCCTTTGTAAATTGTGGGGGGATACCTGCTTTCTATCCTGGTATATTTTCACAATTGCATTTAACATAATATCCCAATAAACTGTTATCACTAAAGTGTAATGTCATGATCCATATCCATATCCTTGTAACAACACAGTAAAACTTACTATTGGCAATACAATAGTTATCATCAGGGTAAGACTAGAAACTAAGAGTAAAGCTGTAATTTGCTATGGCATTTCAAGCATTATCCACCTAGCCCGCCTTCATACTACTTCCAAAGCTTTTCATGGCAGATACAACAGGTGTGGGGAAGCAGACAAGTATAGCAAAGTGTATTGGCCGGCACTAACATGGTGGGAAGACATAATTATAGTCCAGGAGCCAAGGGGTGTTTGCATGCATGAAAGGGCCAGAAAATCACCCGCTTGATTTAGTTAGAGGGTCCACTGGGACACCTTTTTAGCGAGGGTAGACATCCCGAAACCCGGCAGTTGTCGTGTTATTCGGGATTTTCGCTGAATTTAATTAAATAAAAATAACTCCCTTTTTTTACGTGTGACGGTTACATAAATTGCAATAACTCGGCAATGAAATGGTCTACAGAGCTTTTTCACCACTCAAAATAAAGCTTAAAGAATTATCTATTCAATGAATACAAACACAATAAGATTGGTCAATACCCAAGGTCACAAGAGGTCAAAGTATGACCTTTTCTGATGAGGAACTAAAATTTATGACTTTTCAAATTTAAATATTTGTGAAAAATAGGTAAATGGATTGAACGTTTAATGCTTTTATATTCTGGTTATAGGCAAGTTTTTGAAATTAGTTGGAAAAGTTGATTACGTATTTTAACCCCTTGGCGTCCAGTACAATAATATGAAGTTTGCGAATGATATACCAATAATAGCTATGTATTGGTTATATAATTATGGTACTACTGAGTCAGCTAAAGTTCTATCAAAACACTCTGTATCACAGTATCACACATTGCATATATATCTTCAAAGCAGATTTCAATTATTTATTGTCACATTAATGAATGACCTACTTTTGGAGAGAGGGGTGAGCCTGGGATACAGTTGGAAATGTATTCTGTGATGTGTCACATTAATGGCCTAGGTTTTGACATCCTTTCACCTGACATTTGCAGTAAGGGCAGCATTTCATATCTAGTTGTCTGCAGACACAGCGTTTAGTAGAGCAGGAGGTACATTTACAGGGCATTGCAAAGTCATCCGGTAGCAAGACTTGAAGATGGTCCGGTTGAAGAATGCCATCTTCTTCAATGAAACCAAAGTCTCTGGGATCCAGTTGAGGATTGCTTAGACAGTGTAGCTGTAGATACGTCCCAAAGAATGCCCTGAGGACATGACCTTTGACTGATTGGCTGGTGGGAGGCAGTTCCAAAATGGTCTTTTTGCTGTGGTGGTAGAGGTAGTACCGTAATTCATCCATTGTTCTGCATAAGGTTCCTGATTTGTACACATTCACAAGGAACTCTTCCACCAAGATGAAGTTAATACAGTTCAATTCCTTTCCAAAATCAATCAGATAATGCACCGGATCTGCCTTCAGTGCAGCAGCCTTTGTACCAAATTTACTTGTGGAATCACAACCAGTGAGATGGTGCAGGGCAACTAAGATTTTGTAAGTATCTGATCCCAACTTATCGCCTAGAACATGAAGGGGTATGTATCTTGTGGTATTACCAACACCAGCACGAATCCACATCTCTCGTAGGCCATGTGCCTTCAGAAGCGACCAGTAGTGTAGGGCCAAGATTACTACATCAGTATCATTTGATATAATAACCACTCTCTTAGTCCCATTCTCAACTGCATGACGAGCGTGTGGGATAATTCTGACGTCGGCCTCTTCAATCGTTGTGTCTAGATCAGGTAATGGTGTCTCTTTTCCATTCAAAATAGCCAGGCATGGTTCAATTTCAGGTGGAAGTCCAATCGAGCTAACAACTGTATCTGTCATCGGTTTTGGCTTGGTTAAGATGCGTTGTCGAATGAGTTTCTGTAGCTTGGATTTGTTTGCAGATGAGGCCCAGAATGCATCCATTGTGACTGGCAATTGCGTTCCTGTACCTATCCCATATAAATCAATTGGGCTGCAACCACACCTTCTAGTTCTTTCGCTGTCCTTCACTGAACCCTCAATGTATGTGTCAAAGACGAAGTCGACACGTTTAGAGCTGCTGCCAAGTCCATATGACACCTCCAAGAACTTATCGCAGAGTTCACCAAAGGTGTTCATCTGGGATACCCGCATACGACGAAGGCCTGCCATTACATCAATGATAGTCACTGTATTTGCTGGCTTCCATTTAGATGGTGGTATATAGTCTGCTTTTTCAAGGTGTTTTTCTAACTCAGTGCACAGTTCACTTTTGTTTGGTTTGGTCATTAGTCCATTCTTGAAAAAGAGGTAACTGCTGTCAATCAGGTCAAACCCCAGCAAATATTTCAGGTCATATCCTCGGACACGAGCAATGTCATACATCTTCTGGGTTTCTGCCATTTGCTTCTTGGTCTCTTTGCTTGTAGACTTATAGGTACTTTGGTCTCCCTTCATGGATTTGAATGTCTTAATTCGTCCTGTGAATGGTATCAAAGATGGATCTGTGTTTCATTACGATTCTTTCATTTCGGAATGTTTCATACTTCTTCCTAGACCTTTCATCAAATTCGAGCAGATTGTCACGGATTTCCTATGTCATGATTTCCTGTGTGAGGATGTTGTGAAGCTTGTCTTTGTCTCCTTCACACGGTAACGTCATGGGGTTGTCATGTTCTGTTACATACTCAATCATATACTGAATCAATGTCTCAGATGACCTTGTTGCTGATAAGTTGAACTCGTGGTTTACTAAAAGTTTTGTGCTAGGTGTGACGACTCCACTGACCTGACGTTGGAAATTGACAACAGCTAACATTTCATGGTAAATGATCTCCCACTGAGCAACGAATTGCTTCTTTTTGGTGCTACCGATGATACCCCCAGCACTCTTCTGGGATCGATTTATCGTCTGCTCGAGACACATGTCTGCCCCTACATCACTGAAAGGTCCATCTGTCCGCTTCACCACGAACTTGCCTGCCAGGAAACTCTTGTACACATCTTCTGGTAGCTTTCTCATATCTTCTAGGTATAATGAAGCCCATCTAAAATAGTTGACCCTATCACATCTAGCAAATAGCGGCAGCACAGATTGAACACTTTGGAGATGGAGTTTCCAGTTTCCCTCACGGTCTGCCCTAACCAAGTCCTTTAGAACAGCCACCATTCTGACGAAGTGGTCCCAGAATGTAAAAGTCTCTGACGCTGCACTTCTCTGACATCTAAATTTATTGAAGTCTTCAACCATGACTTCTGAGTTTGACATAAATGCCTCCAAATGAACCTTGCTTTCCTCCCTCTTCTTTTCTGCTACAGAGTTTTTCAACAGTCTCAGATGCTCAAGCTCATCCCTGTACCTCTCAATTCCTTCCACTTTGAAGAACTCCGCCCACTGCAGCCTTTCTATACACTCAGAGAGCATGAACAAACCCTTCAACGACCTCGTATAATGTGATCCATCAAGAACTGATCTTACCACATTTTGGCCAAATGCTTTAGACTCTACCAATATAGTTTCTGCTCCACTGCCATTAATGAGCTTTCCTATCGCACCCATGACTACCTTAATCATATGAAAAGAGCCCAGACATAACACCAAGTTATTAAATTCAAATGGTTTGCTCATGGTGATTTCACGGGCAATGTGATACACCCCCTCATCACATACCACGGGCAAGTGTGTTTGGTCTAGTTGACTCAAAATATTCGGGAAGTTTTTTAATGTTGTGTAAACTGTGCCAAATTCCGTAACAGTTTTCCCAAAATTTTAAATGAACAATATATGAACAGAGAACATAAAATATACTGGATTAACTCATTTTTGCATTCCTATTGCAATCCTAAAGAATACAAATTACGGCATATATATATCTGTTATGCTTCAGTACGTAGATACGGTATATATACCTTTTATTGATTGCTACACAGGGGTTAAAATACGAAATCAACTTTTCCAACTAATTTCAAAAACTTGCCTATGGTGTACCTAACCAGAATATAAAAGCATTACACGTTCAATCCATTTACCTATTTTTCACAAATATTTAATTTTGAAAAGTCATAAATTTTAGTTCCTCATCAGCAAAGGTCATACTTTGACCTCTTGTGACCTTGGGTATTGACCAATCTTATTGTGTTTGTATCCATTGAATAGCTAATTCTTTAAGATTTATTTTGAGTGGTGAAAGAGCTCTTTAGACCATTTCATTGCCGAGTTATTGCAATTTATGTAACCGTCACACGTAAAAAAAGGAGTTATTTTGATTTCATTAAATTCAGCGAAAACCCCGAATAACACGATAACTGCCGGGTTTCGGGATGTCTACCCTAGCTAATACGGTGTCCCAGTGGACCCTCTAACTAAATCAAGCGGGTGATTTTCTGGCCCATTCATGCATGCAAACACCCCTTGGCTCCAGGACTAATAAGTGAAGAAGAGGAAGACTAATGCTGAACTAAGATGTTGATTGATGGTACTGTGTGGATCAAAATAGATGTTGCCTTTTTGAGCGAGAACAACATCTTTAGACTATGTCTACAGAATTGATGAAACAAAACCACCTTGAACTTAGTAATAGTTTTATCTGGTTAGTGAAGCGAAAGCTAATAGTTAGAAGTAGGTGTAGGATCTGTTAGTTGTATAAGAAGTAATTAGGGCTTTAACCCTCAGTTCCGTAGAGTTTATTTTTGAGTTTATATAACGGAAGTGAATATTTATCCTATGCCTACCTAAAAGTCTTGGTATATAACAGGGAACAGATAAGAAGGTTGAACCTTATGTATTTCTGTCTCCCAGGATAGGGATAGACTAATACTGTATTCTTGCCCGTAAAATCTATGCCTAGTAAGATTACGTTAGATTAACAGCTTGAGTTTTAGTCAGGATAAAGGCAAGAAGGCCTGCTATTTGGAAACTATTTCTGTTAATAAGGAACTGCATTTCGGAGAGCATATATCTCTCGTCGATAGCATGCTAGCGAACGCGAATAGTCCTATATATATCTATTCTATATGGACTAAGATTATTACATTACCTCATGCAAACATTTTACTTTGAGTTAACCCCTTCGGCTTCACAAATAATGTACATCCCCTGATATCATATCTCAATGTTTTATCACGCTCCCAATGGAGGGCACGCACAGAAACAAGATAGTATCCCTGTGCTCTGTTTAAATCCTCAATAATCGCGTCTACCGTAATGAGTTTTACGTTACAAGAGAGAGAAAAGCCCATACTACAAAAATAATGCATTAAACCTGATAAAAAAGAATAGTTGTTTCACATTAAAATGTGTTTGATAATAATATAATTAAATAATTTCACTCCCAACACGAAACACCTTCCAATGAAATTAATGAAAGCAAGTGATCCTCCCGGGATTCGAACCTGGGTTACCACCGACAGCATCTTAAACACTGTAACCATTACACCATCAAGATAATATTGAATTGTCGTTCGATGTTCAAGTCGTCACAGTTGCATTATATACTGTGTAATAATTTTGTTTTATAAGAAATAAGAAGGATTTGTCATTGACTTTAGAACAGACTCGTCAGAGTTTGTTTATCGTCAATATTGTTTTGACATGAATACAATTGTAAACCATATACTCGTAATTTTGATTATGAACTCGAAATGTTTATTCATTAAAGATTGTCACGCACAATAATTGCTTCTACTGTAATCTATTATATCGCAAAAAATAGAGAGAGAGAGAGCCAATGCAGGTTATTATAGTAGACAAAAACACACACAACTTCAAATAATGTTAGATACAAAATATTCCTAAGATATTCAATGACGACCTATATTTTATTACATAATAAATTGTCAGTAATACATGTCACGCTCTTTCCAAATATTCCATCAACATTTGTTTATCAACAATACTATTTTGTATATGAATATAATAATGAAAGGTACAACTGGGTGTCAAACGGTTTAAATAATCTATATTCTCTTGTTTTGTAATAAGGTATATTATAGCCATATACTTTAGCTATGCATTTATATCACAGCGTAATAAAGTTATAAAAAAACACATTGAACTTCCTAGGCCAAATATTTTCTTTTCTACGAATATGAATATATATATATATTTTTGTCAGACAATTCTCTTAACACTCTTAACACTCGAGACCATCATACATTCCAATCACTACTTCCAGCCCATTACTAATACGATAAACTATGTATGTATGTATATACTCAGGCACATACCCCATAGCTGGGGGGTGGGGGAGGGGGGGGGGGGAGGGGGGGGGAGACTCGAGACAGACACCAAACAGAAACAACATTTAAAGTTCCAATTCTTAGGATCCGGAACCACTTTCGCATTCACTCGCCCTTTCTCTGTCTCGTCTAGTAAGTGCATTTGGCAAGGGGAATATGATTCTTAGCCTTCCACCCCCAAATTATACTGTATATATTTATGGAAAAGCTTTACCTACATATTATACAAGAATAGTATAATGTATTATACATACACTTTCGAGTTGGAGTGAGTCATCAAGGAGCTTGATACAGCCATCTACTGTTAGGATCTGACTAAGGAGGTTCCCGCTCCAATTTCACCAGCTTGGGTAGTGGTAGCTCCACTACAGTATAGCCACATGTTTCCCAGTGTAGTTTGTTTGATTTTTTACCAAATTTCTTAAACTTGAACCCCATTGATCGCGTTGTTAATAACTTTTGGCAAAAACACTACACCACTCGATTTGCAGTTTGAATACATGCCAGGGGGTTACTAATCAGTGCAACTTGAAACGGTGGGCGGGTGCCCGGCCCCGAAAGGGGTTGAAATAGGGGAGCTATCCCCCCGCCGAAGGTGGCTTTCTAGGGCCTTTCCTAGCTGATGCTGAGAGGATTGGGTTCTAGTCATGTGGTGATGGGCTGGTCTATCAGAGTGAGAACTGAGCGATCTCTGCCATACCCATAGCTTACTCTGACTGTTCCTTTAACTTACATATTTTCTAGATCTCGAGTGACGGCGTCTTTTCCGTGGATTGACCTCCCAATCTACCAAGATTGGAAGCCAAAGCGTCACATTTTTCCCTTGCTCCTCAACATTCTCTTCATAATTGCTGAGGGGTACAGGGCCCTGGGTGGGGCTTTGGTTTCCCGGGGGTTTCCGTACCCTCCTCAGCTCCCCGCCATGGAGTGGCTTCGGTCACCCAGGCTTTATTGTGGTCGGCAGGCAGGGTTCTGTGGGGGGCGCTCGGTTATGGCCTTGGAATTGCTCGGGGCCTTGGGGCTGTTCGGCCAGGCAGCTTGGGGAACAACAACAACAACAACAACTTGAAACGGTAGTCGAATCAAGTCTTGTCTTTGTTTTATCACGCTCCATTGGGAGCGTGATAAAACATTGAGATATGATATCAGGGGATGTAAGTTATTTGTGAAGCCCAAGGGGTTAACTCAAAGTAAAATGTTTGCATGAGGTAATGCAATAATCTTAGTCCATATAGAATAGATAAATATAGGCCTATACGCGTTCGCTAGCATCCTATCGATGAGAGATGTATCCTCTCCGAAAATGCAGTTCCTTACTAACAGAAATAGTTTCCAAACAGCAGGCCTTTTTGCCTTTATCCTGACTAAAACTCAAGCTGTTAATCTAACGTAATCATACTCGGCATAGATTTTACGGCAATAATACAGTATTAGTCTATCCCTATCCTGGGAGACAGAATTACATTAGAGAATTAGACCCACATGGAAGTAAAATGTGTTTATTTTGACAAAACAAGTTTCGACTTTTCTCTGGAATCCTCTTCAGGTGTGAGGGGTGAAGGTTGATAATGATTGATTGCAGCACCCAAGTGATGTGCGTGTGTTTTGCCATAGGCGAGGCCACCAGTATAGTGGTGTCCTTTTTATTTGTAGTTGCTTGTTTGTCTTAGAAGAATGTTTTCCAGCGTGCTTGTCTTTGTTTTCCTTGAGGTTGTGATTAGTCGTTCTTCTTCGTCTGTGTCTCGTCTTGAGGTGTAGCAAATGGTCCTGCCATGACGAATTCGTTGGTGGAAAATGCAGTTGCAGCTTCGGCAGCAGTTGGTGACCTAGCTTTTACGGAATGTCATTGGCACAAATGACAATTCCGAAGGTTAGTCTCTCTGCTTTTAGGTTTCTCCTTCATCAATGAACATCTTGTTGAACAAATATTCGTAGTTACAAGGCTTGTTGTGTGATTGTGATGTGGGTGGCTGAGGCTCGGGAGTTGCAATTGGTGCTGCCTCCTTGGCTTTTGCTGGTGTTGTTATCTGCCATTCCTGGTCTTTTGTTCTTCCTCTGGAACTTGTGTGTAGAGGCCGATGACTGGTGTTACTGTCAGGTTGCAGGCAAGTTTCAGGCAAGTTTCTTACTCCATCTACTCTACCTCCCCGTCAGGAGAGGCGGGAGAGCTGGGGCTTTCTTTAGATGTGGGTGGTGGTGTTACTTCAGACTGCCTCTGCACATTGCTCCTGTTTAGAGGTTGAAGTAAGTTGAGGCGCTTGGATGGAGTTGTTCTGAGCCTCAGATCTTGTGTTGGGATGAGCTCCACAGGCCAGGTTGGTTTGGGTGTTTAAGGCCTGGGGAAGGCGATGGTGGGGAGGTTATTCGCCTCCAGGAGGTCTTTCAGACAATCTTCGAAAAGGTTGTGGTCCCCACCAGCGAGAGCCATGTTTGATGGTAAAGGATTGGTCACATGATGGCTGGCCACAGCCTGCTGATGGGAAGTCTATAATTTTTGTTTTCTCCTCCCTTTTTCCCCAGGCGTGTTTGGAGCCTTTCAGGATTACTCCTTCAGGCCCAGTAATACCGGTGGCTTTGTCACCCTTGCTGGTCTTCCTGATGGTGAACCTTACTCTCTCATTACTGGCAAGAGGGTGTAGAGTGGCGGGGGTTTTACTTGAAAATCCTTGTACTATGTACAAAAATGTCTCCCCCCCCCCCCGCCGTCATCTCTGGTGATAAAACCAAATCCTGTTTTCACATTGAACCATTTAGTATGGCCTGTGCAAGTCTTGTAGCTGGTGGAAGACATGGTGGTAGGTTGTTGACAGAGAGAAGCATGGACCTTCTCTGATGGGAGCTCAGGGAGCATTGTGAGGCGTGATTAGTTAGTTAAAATAGGACTTCAGAGGCTATCAACCCATGAGGATTATTTAGCCCACCCTAAAGTCGGGAAGAACGTGACCGGAGTCCCCGAGACCCCCCAGTTTATACCCCCAGGTATACTGGGAATATAAACCTAGAGGTTGTCCTCCTCGGGAACCCCAGACGTCTTCCTTAACCTATAAAAAGCGACCTGGGTGTAGTGAACACCATGAAACTGGGCGTCAATATTAGGCTTCATTCCTGCCTATAATCGTCATTTTACGATAAATATCGTTATTACTTATTCATATGCACCTATTTTACCTTCACTATGAAGATAGTAACCTGTAACAACAATAAAACAAATATTGGGAATTACAAATTTATGGTCAAAATCGCGAATAAACATGGAGCAGCCCATTCATGTTAGCGCGAAAATATACCAACAAATTAGGGAATAACAGGGAAAATAGGTGATAATTGAAGGGGGGAGGGAAAGGAGGGAAGGAGGGGATGTGGAGGAGTGATATGAAGTATAGAGGGAAAAAAAATGTAAGTGCTACTGGGGCCTTTTAACCTCTCCGCTGCGTAGGTGGGGTATTGGCCACCCATCCCTGTGCGGAGGTATTTAGGCTGTTTTCTTCACTCAAATCTTCATCGTACCATAAATATCATTAATACTTATCCCTATGCGCCTATTTTACGTTGATTATAAAGGTATTAACTTGTTAGAGCAATAAAACAAGTGGAAACAGCGTTTGGATGGTCAAAATCGGCGATAGAAGCCGGGAGTTACATAACATTATGGCTGAGGCAGCCTGTCACCCAGCCAACCTTCACGCCGGCTGGAGCGAGACTGTCGTGCAGTTCCCTCTCTTTCTCTCACTCGCTATGTAGCACATACAAGCACAGCTTGCCTATGAATTGCTATTGATAGCACAAAATATATCGACGAAATAGGGGAATAAGAGAGATAATAGGTGATAATTGAAGGGGGGGGGGGAAGGAGGGGATGTGGAGGAGTGATATTTGGCATGGCCAAGGGGCAATAAAACAAAAAATTGATACTGGGCTGATTTAAATGGGTTTTTTTTAGGCCTTGGATTATATGAGGAGATCCGCAGCTTATGAAGAGATCCTCACTTGCCGGGTTAAAATATGTTTTTTAGGCCTTCCCTCTTAAGAGCTTTGCCGCCGTTGCCCAGTAAAACCTCTTAAGAGCTTTCTCGCCGTTCCCGGTTTAATCGCGACCAGGACTAAAGCCCCCTTCCGAGAACTCCAGTCCCTTCTGTGTGAGGGGTGATTAGTTTAGTTAAAATAAGACTTTAGATGCTATCAACCCAAGAGGATTACTAAGCCCACCTGAAAGTCAGGAAGAACGGAACTGGAGTCCCCGAGACCCCTAAGATTATACCCCCAGGTATACTGGAAAAATAAACCCAGAGGTTGTCCTGCTCGGGAACCCAAGACATCTACCTTAATCGAGACCAGGACCGAGAACTCCAGTCCCCTGTTGTGAGGGGTGAAAATAGTTAAAATAGGACTTCAGAGGCTATCAACCCTATTGGATTATTAAGCAAGCACACTGCAAGTCAAGAATCGCGACAGAACTGGAGCCTCTTTTCGAGAAGTCCAGTTCCTTGAGGAGAGCTTATATACCACTCGGGGTACACAGATGGCAAACAACTGTACAGTATGCAATAATAAATTAATAGTAAAAATAATAATGGTAACAATAAAAATAGAAATAATAATAACTTAATAATAACAATGGTTGTTATAAGAGTGATACATTGTGATAATATCCCTGAAATGTAAACTTAGACCAGACATCCAACTAGTTTTCCGACAGACTAACACTGTCGAAAGAAATTTAATCCACTCCCGCCCCTGTCAAAACAACCCCTCAACCGGCGTCTACTCCATACCCTGCCGTGACTGCTCCTCACAATACATCGGGACGACAGAACGCACTCTTGCCCAAAGACGAAAGGAGCATGAGAGAGATGTGAGAAATTCAGAGACCAACAACACCGAATCGACTGGGACTCCTCACTCACGGATAATATATACTTCCAACAACTATTTCACGAGAAGACTAGTTAAGTCAGCCGAAATTGCCTCGTCTCGCTCTGCACTCTCTCTCACACACACACACACACATACACTCTCACCCATACACACGTGACTTCGGTGTGACCTCCCCCCCCCCCACTTGAAAGTCTAGTACGTCTGTTCCTCCCCCCAAAAAAATCCCTTATCTACCTGCCTCTCCTCTTACCTGTTCCTCCACCTTTATCATCATATTTTATTTCTTTACTTTTGTTGTTATTTCTGCAATTATTTTCAATTCTAATATTGTTTTGTTATTAATGTGTGTAGGCCTACTATTGTTCAGATAATTATATTATTATTCCCACCAATGTATGTACTATAATTTCCTTGCAGTATCACATATTATTACTAATATCACAATGTATCACTCATTATTATAACAACCATTAGTATTATGTTAGTATTATTTATATTAATATGTTGTATTGTTATCATTATTATTTTTACTATTACTTTATTATTGCATACTGTACAGTTGTTTGCCATCTGTGTATCCCCCCCCCCCCCTGTCTACCCTCAATCTCCCTCCTATGCCCCTCCCCCTTCTCCCTCGAGTGGTATATAAGCTCTTCTCACTCCTTCACCCCCCAAAGGACTGGAGTTATCGCAGAGAGGCTCCAGTCCTGACGTTATTCATGACTTACAGTGTGCTGGCTTAATAATCCAATAGGGTTGATAGCCTCTGAAGTCCTATTTTAACTAACTAACTCACCCCTCACAAGAA
The DNA here is from genome assembly GCA_032716605.1 of Paralithodes platypus. Taxonomy (NCBI): domain Eukaryota; kingdom Metazoa; phylum Arthropoda; class Malacostraca; order Decapoda; family Lithodidae; genus Paralithodes; species Paralithodes platypus. The sequence continues at coordinate 12,395,958 of CM064507.1, read as the reverse complement.
CGGACTGGAGTTCTCACAGAGAGGCTCCAGTCCTGACATTATTCTTGACTTGCAGTGTGCTGGCTTAATAATCCTATAGGGTTGATAGCCTCTGAAGTCCTATTTTAACTAATCACCCCTCAGAAGGGACTGGAGTTTTCGCAGAGAGGCTCCAGTCCTGACGTTATTCTTGACTTACAGTGTGCTGGCTTAATAATCCAATAGGGTTGATAGCCTCTGAAGTCCTATTTTAACTAAAAATTCCCCCCTGAAACAGAAGGGACTGGAGTTCTCGGAAGGGGGCTTTAGTCCTGGTCGAGATTAAGGTAGATGTCTGGGGTTCCCGAGCAGGACAACCTCTGGGTTTATTTTCCCAGTATACCTGGGGATATAAACTTCGGGGCCTCGGGGACTCCGGTCACATTATTCCTGACTTTAAGGTGGGCTTAATAATCCTCATTGGTTGATAACCTCTAAAGTCCTATTTTAACTGACTAACTTCACCCTTCTGTGGCGGGATTCTATCAACCACATCCTTTTGTCCTGTGGTAGATTTGTGGAGGAGCGTAGCCCTCTCCTGATGTATTGCAGGGCGAATAACGACCCCATCACTTTGGACTCGATCTTGGGTGTGGTTGACAAATTGATGGCTTACCTGAAAGAGACCAATATAATCAGAAAGTTGTAACTTGAGTTATGTTTTTGGTGGTGGTGTTTATTTATGTCCTATGTTCCTTTTTAGCATATTTTGTATGCTATTGTTTTACCACTTTATTTCTTATGTCTACAGGACCTCCTAAGTTGCTTTGTTTGTTAATTTGTTTGCTTTTGTCTGTCATTCATCTTTAAAGTACTATTTATTTCAGTTATTTTTGTGCCTTTCCCCTTTGTATTACCATATTATGAGGTTGACAGTTGATGCTCTTAAAAGGGGAGACAATACCTTTTTTTTTGCCTTTGGTCAAAATTTCAAGTTTTTGTTCTCTTTGTAAACTGCTTCTTTCAACATAGGAGAATAGCATAGGAAGGAACAAAAAAACATATCGCATCCATAACCCCCCGGGGTGGGGGTTCGCCCACGACCCCCGAAAAACTAAAACAAAAAAATCAGCCACCCAAAAAAAATGTTTTGTGTCTGTAGTCTAAAGGGCTTCTGTAAGCAATAGAAATTATCATATGAGGGCATAAACACCCTTATTACATCCCTAAGGGGATGTAATTGGGGTTCCCAATATCAAGGAATTTGGTCAACATTGAATGGTAATTAGTCCATACCTCTGGGTCATATCGAATTTTTAAATTAGTTAGCCATAAAAGTTCATTTTCTATTTGTAGCACTCAGGATAGAAAACATTGATTTAGGATGGGTAACCATCATATCCCACCAAAAACGTATTCTAAGGACTGAAAATCTAAGAAATTAATTTGCCAGCAATCATATATTGGCACTAACGAGTGTATTAACGTTTTTTTGTATTGCCCAAATGCATTCCCTTCTAACCACTACAAATAGGCCTATAAAGGAACATTTTCTCGTCGATTTATGGCCGATTTCCCGAAAATTTCGGAGATATGGTCATTTGGAAGTCAAAATCCAGCTGTATCCCACACAAATTGTATAATAGATTTTTTTCAGCACCTTCTATTATTCAATATGGGAAAAAGATGACGCTACTTTGTAGGGGATGCTTGTAGGATACGCCATGCAAAAATTGCGGGAAATTTGAAAAAATTTCTTTGACTTATCGATTTTACAAATATGGCAATGAAATTCTGCGCTCAAACGCGCGCGCACGTACATAGAGAGCTGAATTTTGTCATCGAGTCAGTGTTACACCATTACCATATATATGGCAAAAGGCCAGCAATGAGTCTCTTATAGAAGCTGAGATAAAAATATTCCTGGGGTCTTCCCTAGAATGTGTTTTGTCCTGACACTATTCTTCTCAGCTGATGTTGCCTTTATTATTTTCCTGTTGTTAATTGCCTTGGACCTGTGACGTATGCTGGATTGTATTACTTGCTACTATCACATTCCAGTATTATAAGGTTCTTGGCGATTAACATTTTGTTTTAGTATGGCCTAATAGTCCTGGTGGGCTAATGGCCTTCCCAATCAAGCTAACAAATTAAAAAAATAAAAATAAAATAATAACTCCTCACACCTGAAGGGAAGAGTTGAAACTTGTTGTGTCATAATAAACACATTTCACAACCATGTGGGTTTAATTCTCTATTCATGGATTCACGTCATTGTGAATATGTCTCTCAGAATTACATTAGGTTCAACCATTTTATCTGCTCCCTGTTATATACCAAGACTTTTAGGTAGGCATAGGATAAACATTCACTTCCGTTATATGAACTCAAAAATATACTCTACTGAACTGAGGGTTAAAGCCCTAATTATTTTTTATACAACTAACACCTACTTCTAACTATTAGCTTTCGCTTCACTAACCAGATGAAACTATTACTAAGCTCAAGATGGTTTTGTTTCATCAATTCTGTAGTCATACTCTAAATATGTTGTTCTCGCTCAGAAAGGCAACATCTATTTTTATCCACACAGTACCATCAATCAACATCTTAGTTCAGCATTAGTCTTCCTCTTCTTCACTTATGTCTTCTCACCATGTTAGTGCCGGCAAATACACTTTGCTATACTTGTCTGCTTCCCCACACCTGTTGTCTCTGCCAGGAAAAGCTTTGGAAATAGTATGGAAGCTGGCTAGAGGGTACAGGCCCCAGGAAACCATAGGTTTATTTAAGCAAATGCCGACTCTTCTGTATTCTTCTTAGATGCTTTACATTGTGCTTGGATACTGTTCAGGTAGGACAGCTGGCTTTTCTAATCTATTTCCCCTTTGTGGTGGGGGAGAACAAATGGCTAGATGGGAGTGCCCCTGTTGAGATGTTGTTCTGACTGGGCCATGTTACAGAATAACTCTCCAGGCACCGCCTCCTTCTCTTTTAAGCCTGCCTCTGACACAATCCGGCTTGCTGATTGGCTGAGACGGCTGGGCGGGTCAGCAGATGGACGCGTGGCAGCTTTGAAGTGTATCTTTCTTTATTATTGTCTTTCTTTCTTTGTAATAATATCCAAGCAAGGTCTTTCCCACATTGTTAAGTGACTGACGGGAGTGTGGGGCTTGCACCATGGGAATGAAGTTGTTTTTGCTGAGATATGTTGTCTGGGAAGAAAATAATTTTGAGTTAGATGAAGTTGACCAATCAATGTGCGGCTTGCTTTGATTTGCAGTCTCTAGAAATACTGGCTACTGATTGATTGGCTGCGAGGAGGTGTAGTGGTGACTTTCCTGGTAATCTCTTTCAGAATTTTCGTGCTCAAATACTGGCCGGTGATTGGTTCTCGCCGTTTTTACCTCAATGTCTATTGTCAAAACTAGAATAGTCACAGACTTTAAAAAAAAAAGTGATTACATTATTTTATAAATTGTTATTGTGTTGAAATATTAGAATGCATGTAAAAAAAAAAAAATATATATCATGAGAGTTAATGTTAACACTGTTCTCACAAGGATTTAATTCTTGCTGAGATTATAGATTCTGTATAAAAACAAAAAATAATTATTCAAATAGCAGTGAACAAGATTTTTTTTTACAAAGGAAACATTTAAATATTTGATGTAAATATGACATACTTTGTGACAATAAAATTCTCATAACTGAATCTGAATCTGAAGGAAGTATATTTATTTCAATAATAGTATGTGCCACGCAGGTTCATGGTACCCTGGAGATGGGCATACAGTTTGGACTACTAAGGCAGCAGGGGGCCAGAGTGTATGTACCCCAGGGAAACAGTCCTGCCTCCTTGGTGGCTGTCACACCTGCCCTCACCACGGTTAGTTATTGTTATGTACCTCAGTGACACAGTCCTGCCTCCTTGGTGGCTGCCAATCCTGCCCTCACCATGGTTAGTTATTGTTATGTACCTCAGTGACACAGTCCTGCCTCCTGGGTGACTGCCACACCTGCCCTCACAGTTAGTTATTGTTATGTACCTCAGTGACACAGTCCTGCCTCCTTGGTGGCTGCCACACCTGCCCTCACCACGGTTAGTTATTGTTATGTACCTCAGTGACACAGTCCTGCCTCATTGGTGGCTGCCACACCTTCCCTCACCACAGTTAGTTATTGTTATGTACCTCAGTGACACAGTCCTGCCTCCTTGGTGGCTGCCACACCTGCCCTCACCACGGTTAGTTATTGTTATGTACCTCAGTGACACAGTCCTGCCTCCTTGGTGGCTGCCACACCTGCCCTCACCACAGTTAGTTTTTGTTATGTACCTCAGTGACACAGTCCTGCCTCCTTGGTGGCTGCCACACCTGCCCTCACCACGGTTAGTTATTGTTATGTACCTCAGTGACACAGTCCTGCCTCCTTGGTGGCTGCCACACCTGCCCTCACCACGGTTAGTTATTGTTATGTACCTCAAGGGCACAGTCCTGCCTCCTTGGTGGCTGCCACACCTGCCCTCACCACGGTTAGTTATTGTTATGTACCTCAAGGGCACAGTCTTGCCTCCTTCGTGGCTGCCACACCTGCCCACACCACGGTTAGTTATTGTTTTGTACCTCAAGGGCATAGTCTTGCCTCCTTGGTGGCTGCCACACCTGCTCTCACCACGGTTAGTTATTGTTATTTACCTCAAGGGCACAGTCTTGCCTCCTTGGTGGCTACCACACCTGCTGTGGGGAATATATATAGATAGGTTAAATTATTAAATCACTGGTACATGAATTAATCCCAACAATAAGTTATATAATATAATTACCAAGATGAAGATTTCTAGGGGTGGCTTCCGGTCCTCTTACACACAGCTAATTCATATGAATTACATGTAGGAATGTTTACATAGTACAATATAAAGACATTATGAACTTAGCTTAGAGGACAGGTGATGTAGGACTGAAGTTATAGATTAATAGCGATAGCACATGGTGAATTCTATGTTGAGTTAGAGACGGAGTGAGAGGTGTTGTTGATACGGCTGTTTTGATGAGACTGAAGGCCGGCGTTTCATCGCTTCGCGAGATTACATATGACTGCCGGCTCATAATCATTTAATCCTATGATTTGGGTTCATGATACATTTAGAACTGATGTATATTTTTCTGCATTATAATTAATATTTAACCTACAATTAATAATAAACTACAGTACATAAGGTACTAGCCGAAATCGTACTTACTATACACTACCGCCAAATTCAAATACCCAATTGGACTCAAAGCTGTCGGGATAATTATACACTATTCCCGACATACTGCCCGCCACCATAAACAATATACAGTAGCTATATTATAAAAAAGTGGATATCAAAGATTCAAAGATCACTTTGGTTAATCTTAGATCTCCAAAGATCCACGGAACTCATAGCCGCCCTCCTTATGAGGCTAGCGCCACTGGAAGCCAGAGAAGGATCATCCTTCTCATTATCAACAGCTCCACCCTGAGGAGCACTGTCACCAGCACTCCCCTGTGGAGGTATATCAGTAGAGACACCGGTAACATAAGGCAGTTCTACATCCTGCTCCACGGGATATAACCTTACGACTGGGCGAGTAGTAATCCCAGTTGAAGTCTGTAATCTAGCAACCCTAAAATGACCATCAATGCCCTGGAACAAATTGACAATCCTACCAAGCTTCCAATGTAATCTAGGACGCTCACCATGAATCAATACGATATCCCCGATACGAGGCCACCATTGATTCGTCCCCTTGATTGTATTAGAGTGACGTTCGCGAAGAGACAGCAAATATTCTTGTGACCACCTTTTCCATAAATCGTCTGACACCCTGTTCATATACTGGAAGCGACGACGTGTGGCGTCAGCATCTCTGAACGTAGGGTCTTGTAGATCTTCGTTGGTTACTGACGACCTAGGAAAGGGATTAAGGTTTCGTCCATGTGTTGGCATGGAAGGCGAAATGGGTAAGAGATCATCAATATCTGCCAAGGTATAAGTCAAGGGCCTGTCGTTGACTGATATCTCAATCTCCGTCAAGACTGTTTGCAACTCTTTTTTGTTCACCAGGGCCCTCCCTAATACCTTTTTCATGGCAGACTTGACAATACCTATTGTCCTCTCCCAAATCGCCCCGAACCATGGTGCACGTGCTGGTATGAATTTCCATTGACAACTCTTTCCAGTGAGAGTAGACACAACCTGCAGGTCATCCATTATATTCTGGAGATATTTGGATGTCCTGACAAAACAATTCGCATAATCGCTCAGAATCATTTGAGGGAAACCGTTGCGACCTGCAAAGCATCCTAGAGTATGTAAAAACCCCTCACTGGATAAGTCGTCAATTAATTCAATGTGAATCGCTCTGGTTACCGCACATGTGAAGAGTACAGCATATACCTTAGTGATATTACCGAGTGATTCCCTAATTTGAATCACTCCCGTAAAGTCTACCTCGGTTACCTGAAATGGTTCAGTCCTTTGTACCCTGACCTCAGGCAAGGGAGGTAGATCAAGTGGGGAGTAAGGCTTACCCTGTAATCTTTTACAGATAGTACAGCTAATGTGGATCCTTTTAATAGCTTGTCGCATCTTAGGGATCCACCAACGTTGTCGCATATCAGCCAGAACATCATTTACACCAAAATGTAGGCAGATCCCATGGCATTTGCGAATCAACAGTTTGGTAATCAAATGAGAGGAGCTAAGGAGGACAGGATATTTCGCAGAACGGAACGCTAAAAAATATCCCAAAATCCAGTCCAGGTAGTTGGATCCCCAGAAAAGGTTGGCAGAGTAAGTTTCGGAAGGTTAAAACCAGTTGCCTTTGGAGTACCGGTATCCTTAACAGTGTGCGATTCTTGAGTTGAAGCTAATCTGGATAAGGCTGTATTAATATCTTCAATATATTCAAGATCTTCTTACATCTTGTCTTCCACATCTTCAGGACTTGACAACAAACCATGTACCTGCTGAACATAACTATCAAAAGTGGCTAGTGATTTAGTTACAGTAGCCTTCTCTCCCTTAATCTGATCAGCAGAGGCACTGTCTATAAATTCGTCAAGATCTCTTAAGCACTTATTCAAGCTTCCCTTCATCCCTCCCTTTAAAATCTTAAGTTTCTTTAAATCTGTCATCGTTAAGCTCTTAATCTATTAACTCGATAAACTACAATGAGGTCGGACTACTGACTGTCAATCGCTTAGGAATCAACAGCGGCAAACTCTCATAATGCAAAGTTATAACACAAGAAAATTACATAATAGTTTCATCCCCCTTAATCTAAATTACATGGCAAAGGAAATTATCTAACCTGAAAACAACATAATGACACCTGGGTTATCAGTGAGGAGACTGGCTACTGCGACGCAAGATGGTCCCTTACCATTTTGATGATTTGGGCCAACAAACTCTCGCTGCCTTCATAGGTGAGATGGATGCCATCCTGGGACAAATACTGGCCCCCGAAACTGTAAGGGGAAAACCGACCACCAAGGTGTTTGTGTTTTCTCTTTATGAGAGCATTTACTGAGTTTTTGACCTTGTGGTATTCATTAGCCGGAATGCCCCGAGGAGACTCCCTCTGCTCGATCCATAGTACAAGCCAGCAACCGTTTGTTTCGGCCTCAATCTCCAGGGCCAAATCTCTAAGCTTCACCGCCAACTCCTGCGGGACTACCCTAGAGACAATATAATTTCCTCCCAACACCAGTACAGTAATCTCGGGTCGGAGATTCCAAAGATCAGCCCAAGCCCTCTTGGTTCTGATGTTGTCGAGAGTGGCCCCTGGTGCTCCAAACGCCCTCACCACAAATCCTGGGTCATAGTATTCTCTGTGGGACACTCCAAGTCGGCTCACGTAACTATGACCTAATACGCCCACTTCCTTCTCCCGGGCTCTGATTATAGGAGACGGACGGTACAAAATTCACCCCAATGCCACTCCCAGAAGCGGCTGTGGGATGATTCCTTTGAGCCATGATGTAATTAAAACAGAAATAAAGGCAATATCCATTCAAAAATAAAGGGTAAGGTGAAGAACTAACGAATTGAACCTTTTCAGGTAAGCCTAGTTGATTAAGCCACAATCATGAGGTCTGACTACTGCCTGTCAATCGCTTAGGAATCACCAAAGACTGACACTCAAGACCGTAACTATAAGCAACTAGGCTATGTTATAAAATTAATTAAATTAGGTCACATGAGAAACCCTCCCCTCCAGCAAAATTTAAATTCGAGCATCACAAAGACAAAACATACAGAACACCAAAACTACCAAAGTGATATGAAAACCAACCAAAGACACTTGTAGGCCTAGTTTAGCCTAACCGCGCGAAATGGAACCAAACGAAATTACCCTCACACCCAGTACCAGCCCAGCAAACCCTCTAATAAAGCTAAGGAGCACAACGTCCAAAAAACAGGAAACTAGACCCCCCAAAACTATAAAGACGGTGCCCCCTCGAAAAAAAACATGAGGAATAAGCTAGGCCACTACACTATCGAAAGGACAGTCGGCCCAACACCGTACGCAGAAGCAGCCATTTGTAATACCACAAGCGAAAAACGGAAGTAAACAAACGCTATTACGGCAATATAATCATTACCAGAGCTCAAAGGACCAATAATTGTGGGGAATTTAGATATATAGGTTATATTATTAACACACAAAGAGCGGGTGGGTCGGTAACTTCAACTACCCGCCAAGCGGGTGGTTTTACCCTAAATGGGGTTGTTTCCGTGCTCTTTTTCATGTATAAACAAGACCCAGAGCGTAATACAAGTATCTATCCCTGAAAGGGCATAAACAGAGCTTTCCAATGACACCCGAACCATCCTTCTACGACCACTGGTTCTCTTGTAACGATCGTGCAACACGAGTGCAAAAACCCTAAAATAAGGTAATTTCCTTACATTATAGGTTTGACTCCTGCAAAGAGATAAAGAAAACCTAATATTTAGTAGTGGCCCCGTAATCATTGACGATTATGCCCATTACATAAGGCTACCTCTTTAAACGCTCATAAGCGTAGTTTGAATCTACCACCGCAGAGCTCAGAGGAACCTTCATCATAAGCACACGCAAAATCACTCATGGTTCGTCTTTATGATTGGGTTCTCACTACGAAAAAACTTTGTAACAAATACAAAATAAACATAAAATATGAATAACTATTCCTAAGCTTTCCATATTCCGTGGATGTACTTCTGTGGATTCTTGGACCAGACACTGACTAGCGCATTGTTCCGCCTTCACTGACATATCAAGTATACCAAAATCCTTAATACATCAACGAATGGGAAGGGGATGGTCGGGAGGGCCCCAGTCGTCAATGATTACGGGGCCACTACTAAATATTAGGTTTTCTTTATCTCCTTGTAGGAGTCAAACCTATAATTTATTAGTGGCCCTCCATCATTGACGATTATGCCTGATATCTAAGACTGGAGGGGGACATTCGTAATCATATCATAACCATTGCAAATAGAATAGGCAGATAATCAAACAACCACATAGTATTCTTACTTTGTAAAAATTATATATTTATGTATAAACTTTATACAACATATAAAAAGGGGTACAAGCAGGGGCGTGCTTAAAGAAGCCTGCTTGAGGAAAAAAGGTAACTATGAGATCTGAAAGTTAAAGGCACCCCACTTAAATTAAGTGGTGAAAAATAAAACTTTATGTTTACATGTGCACATATAAACCCCATTATTCTAATGAGTATATTCCTTAAAATTAGACACAAAAAATAGAATAAATTCTTGTACTATCACAGATGTACTTACTAAAATGCTACTCGTAGTTGCAACTACCGAGAACTCTTAAAATTAAATTGCTTCAACAGTGTATCCCACTTAAAGAAACAATTGTTGTACTACATCCAGTGTACCTCAACAACATTTCCCGTAGGCATTACTACAGAGAAATTTTAATCACAACACTTATACATTGTATCACAGCTCGTATACTCTGTACATATCCTCCGGCGGGGTCTAGGGTGTCTTATGTTTCACTGACTGCACCCCCCCCCCCCCCCTCTTTCTTAACCTAAACAATTAGTGACTTAGAGACCCATCTAGACCCTTTGCCGTAAAGCTACACATGGCATTGATGGTTAGGTATCGAGTCAAAAACGTATGATTTGAAGCCCATAGTTGAGTAGTAGCTATGTCTTCAACAGAATATTTTTTGAGAAAACGTAAAGATACTGCCCATTTGCGTAAATCGTGGGCCCTACCCACTACGCCGGGATTACTCCCTTTAATGATTTCTACTAGCAGAGAAGCCATTTTACGTTTCATTAATCTTTTACCTGTACTCGATACCCATAAAGCACCTTGTTGGTGAAGAGGTGCCACTCTCATATATTTGGTTAAAGCTTGTACAGGACACAAATTATGGTTCACTTTACCCCGTTTCAACGCCGGTACTGTGAACTCTGAGAAAACATGTTCACTATGTTCATTCTTGGCGATGAACCCTGGGGAAGGTGCAATATGAATGCAATCATTTAGTCTACCAAACCTTATGCAATTAGGGGTGTTGCTCATCGCCGCCAGCTCAGACACCCTGTTACCAGTTGCCAAAGCTATAAGGAACACAGCCTTTTTTAATAGCAATTCAAAATCTGCCGTATTCTGATACAGACGGGAATGAAGCAAAGATAACGCTTTGTCAAGAGACCAGGTAGGCATGAGCTGACGGGGAGGTGGGCGGAGTTTGAAGCATGCTCTCATGAAACCTGTTTCTTCCGCTTGTGGTATGGTTAGACCTGTAAGGTCAAAGAATGGCACCCTGATAGCTGGTAAGTGATTTTTTTAGAGTCACTACAGATAGACGTTTCTGTTCAAACAAATAGTTTAAATAATTAAAAACTAATGCCACCGAAGGTACTGTCTGTTCTGTTCTAACTATCCAAGAAGTAAAGGACTGCCAATGAGATTAATATTGCCTCTTGGTAGCTTGTGTGTACTGATTCATAAATTTATCTGTCAAGTGTCTACCATACGGCGTTAGCCACTTGGCCTCCTGAATGTCCACAATGCAAAAGTCAGCGAGGTCTCTAGGTTTCTGAATGGGACCAAAGCCCTTGACCCTGATGCCCGAGGTTTGACTGAAAGCCCCAACCTATCGTCCCTGACGCATCCATGTCCACCCATACCGTCGGCGGAGGAGAGGTCCATGACATGACTGAGTGCAACATTTCCCTCTTCGTCCAGACCGCTAGTAAGCTGTGTATTAATGTTGGGATAGGCCATAATGTTCCCGCCGGTAATAGTGGGAAATATTTGTTGCCCTCCAAGATTAAACGTTTGACTTTCAACCGGCCCAACTTCACAGTTAGTTGAACCCAGTTGAGAGAACCGACTAGAGATTCCGAGAGTCTCTGTGTCGTAGTCAGACTGTGGAGAAACATAAACAGTTTTTTGCGAAATCTGTTTCGATTGTCCACACTCTGACTCAGAGTGAGAGATGCTGTGTCCCAGACCAGCCCTATCCACTGAATTACTCGTGAGGGAACAAGGTTTGACTTTACTAAGTTGACCTTGAATCCTAGAGATTTTACATGGTTTAACGTAATGTTGACATGAGTGTTGCATAACTTTTCTGTCTCTGCCACCACCAGCCAGTCATCCAGATACCACAAGATCCTGATCCCCTGTTCTAAAATGGGCATCAGGGCTTGCCGGACTAATTTTGTGAATATGCGTGGCGCTAGGTTCAATCCAAACGGCATCCTTTGAAAGACATAAGTCTGATGCATTATTCTTAACGCTAGACATTTTTTTGAAATCTCTTGTTTACCGGGACATGCCAATACGCGTCTGTCAGGTCTAATGAACACATCCACCCTCCCGGCGGAAGTGTTAGCCTGATTTGATTCACTGTCAGCATCCTGAAGGACACGTTGTGAATGTGGAGATTCAAATAAGACAGGTCTACGACCGGTCTCATCTGAATACTGTCCCTTTTTGGTACTAGAAATAGTTTGGATGTAAACACCGGGTAAGTCGGGGGGACTGGGATAATGACACTCTTGGTAATCATCTCCTGAACTAGTGACTCCACCTCTAAAGAAACATGATTGGCCTTTGTCGGCTGACGTAAGCGAGGTCGCCAGAGCCACTGCCAAGTGATGCCTTTGCGTACCACAGTCCTCGCCCATGTTCTTAATGGCCATGCTTGATGACACGCCCGGAATGACCCAGTTAGCAGACTAGGGTTCGCCGGCTGGACTACCCTCTGTTCCAACACGCCTTTGACTGGCCCCGGGAGTGAGAGAGACCTTAGTTTATTGCTGGTGGTGGTGTACCCTTGGACGACTGGCCGGGTTTTGGCTGGAGGTGGGCCCTGACCTGGTCGTTGGCGAAACCTGTGGCCTTTACCTGAGAATTTACCCTGTTGATACCTGAACTGAGCCTGACCCTGGGTGGAAGGGGACTTTGGCTGATGAAAAGGCCACTAGCTTGAGCTTTCGAAACTGGGTTGGGCTTAGGGAAAGTGAAGGTAGGCTTCTTAGGTTGAGAGGGACTTTGTTTGAATGCTTGTGCCATATTGAAAACAGTCTTCCAAACTGCTGGGGAAATCAAAGAAGGAGTTAGAACTGGAGACAGAACTACTTGGCTTGCAATACGGTCAGGAAGTTTCTTCACTAAGAACATCCTCAGATCCTGCCTTGCTCGAACTGCCTCTAATAAGGCTGTCCGAATATCTCCTAAAGACTGAATGGAAGTTTGGAGAAGCAAGCGCCGGGAAAGTTCAATGGCATTCCTGACTTCCGCAGCTTCGAACGCCTGAGAAGAGCGTAACATAGACTTTGTTACTTGCTGGGTAACAATATATTGCGAAAACAGTCTAAACGCTTTTCCTCTTAACCTAAACTCGCGGTCTAGGTGAGCTGGGGAAGGCGTGCTAAAAGGATCTTTTAATTCGCACAAATTGATTTTAGGGGCAGCCAAGAAATCAAACAAAGCAGAGGGGACTCCTCCGGCACTAAAAATCGGAAGAGAGAACCAAGTATGGTTTTCTTGAGGGGTTTTGTGAGAAGATGTTGAAGTGAAAGTAGTGGCAACATTTTGAGCCTCTGTTTCCCATTCCACCCAAGGTCCCGTACCCAACTGCCCCACCTGCAAGACTGGATTAGAGGCTGAGTCTGTGATCGGAAACATATCCAACTCCGGTGTTAAAGCAGAAAGTGCCTTGATGTCGTTAAAGCCATCATTCTTAGTCCAGTCAGAAAATAGCTTTGAAGCTGAGGCAGGGAGTAGGGCTGGTGTTGATGCATACACAAAAAAGTCATGGTTATAATAACTTGGAATGGCCTTAATATGAACATCTAAAACATTTCCTTGACTATCCAATGCTCTGAGTTTTCTAGACTTATTGCCTTGGATTACCCACTCATGTGGTAGAGGGAGCTCCCCCGAAATAGTAGCTTGTGCTGCCTCTGGCTTAGTTGGTAACATTGCTACCCATGACTCATCAGGCCCGTATAAAAGAGGCATAGCTCCTTTTTTGACTGGTGCCTTGTCTAAAGGGGGAGGGAGTTATGTCTGATATGACTCGCACATTGGAAGTAGTGAGAGCTGCTGTGCCTGGCACATTGGAAATTGGATCTGACAATAGAGGAGGGTTAGGTATTTATCTAAAGCAATGGATGTAGCCAGAGGTTGCACATTCGTCGACGTCGCGGGAGCTCCCATACCAACTGTAGGAGTTTCCGGCGTAGGGCCAAAGAACTTATTAAGTGCATTTAATAGTAATCCATCAATCTCTTCTGTAGTTACATACCTAGCAGATGACGAACTCCGTGGAGATTCGACAGTACCCTGAGAGTCGTTTAGATGGTGACCTGACTCTTCATCTTCCATCTCTGAGACCAGAGAACGCTGTTCTTCATCCCTAAAGTCTGGCCTATCAAGGGAAGATCCCGCCGTAGCCGGGACCTCCACATGCCGCCATGTTAAATCTGGGATAGAAGATGGTACATCGGCATCCCGGTGGACGTCAGCCACTACTTGAGTCACAAAAGGATGTGTTCTGTCCTGCCAGGGCTGTGAGTATCGCCATACACCTTGGCTGTGGCTGTTACTCGCTTGCGAGCTCGGTATACTCTCCCATTGGGAGCCCTCACCCGAGCACCCTAGAGGTTTATAGTTTATGTAAGATACTTCTAAATCTGAGGCTGACACACGTGACCTGGTAGAAAAAGCATGAATATCAGGTGATGAAATGTCCGCCGGGGCATCCTCCACCACATTCTCTTACTCCACCCCCGACCTGTCAGATTGGACGTTAGACTTGGTGGGGGTAGAGGCAGAAAGCGGGGTACAAGGCTCCGGCGACAGCCATGAGTCCTTTCGCGCCGGAGGATCCCTTTTGGATGATTTATGACTCCTACTTGACTTATGCTTAGTACTAGTAATGTCTTTAGGTCCTCTACTCTCTTCCTTTTTCCTCTTCTTTGAAGGTGAAGCAGAGTGGCCTGAAGCTTTCACCTGCTTCCTCAGGGGTGACCTTGATTTGGGCCTCGACGCCGTTGCCGAGGGTGACGGTGAGCGAGGCCTCTTAGATTTGCCGGGGGAGGGTGTGGTAACCTGTCCCCACCCAGTCTCTGAGGTCTTACGTGCACGTATCTTACACTTAGGGGGGGCATGTTTGATAATTAAAAGCTCCCATAGGTCAAGGTTATCACATTGCAATGCTTTATGTGCTACATTCGTTGAATAAGTAGCGAGAAGTTGTTTCACTTCTTGCAAAGCCACCGCCGCAGTATTATCCTTTTGAATTAAAACTTTAACACTTAAGAGATTACAAATAGTGCAATTCTTTGTCACCCATATCCCCCGTGACCGATCGAGGCATTGGACACATTTAATGCAAAGCTTGTGTGCAAAAATAGGGATACCTGAGCATAACGGCGTTGAACATAAAGCAATGAGAGGTTCTAGTGCCGACATGACAGAGACTGGTGGAAATCTACCCCACCCCCGGGATCTACCTGGTCATCTGGCGCCACGCCGGTACTCCGCCCTGGAAAGAGAAAATTTCCAGGAATTAATGCTCATAAGGTTACCCCAAAATGTTTCAAAAACATGTGTCACAAAACCGCTGGTCAACGAACCGTAGCCCTCAACCACTACTTTTCGTTTTCCTTTAGT
This sequence comes from Paralithodes platypus, assembly GCA_032716605.1. Lineage (NCBI taxonomy): Eukaryota > Metazoa > Arthropoda > Malacostraca > Decapoda > Lithodidae > Paralithodes > Paralithodes platypus. The sequence goes on along the minus strand of CM064507.1, from coordinate 12,380,804 downwards.
TTCATATTAAAGATTTCAGCATATCTTTACCTGTCCAAAAGATTTAAGCATATCTTCTGAATCTTCATAAAGATGAAGCATATCTTTATTAATGATGAAGTCTTTCAAGTATCCCTTTACACTTGAACCACTAGTAAGATTCAGGCATCTTTTTATCCCATAAAAAGTCTAAGCCTATCTTAATCTCTAATCCGACTTCTCCCAGAAGCCCTCATAGATCGCCGTCTTGAAGGCCGTGATACCCTATTGTATCAATCAATTGTTTGGCAAACTATAGCGAATTGCAAATCCGTTAATATAACCACCCGAAGGTACAACCGCCGGGTTTTATATTAAATGTCAAACCAATTGTACCTGCCCCAGACCTCTTTGTAAAAAGGTCGCCGGGAGGGAAAGACCAATCAAACAAACAGCATTATTTCAATGGCTTTGAAAAGCCGAGAAAACCATATCTGTAATGCCCTCGAAAATGTCCCGAACCCACAATAATACTAACCCGAGTTGACGTCAGGTATCGCGTAAAATAGTCGTAGATGGTAAGTCCAATAAACTCGTCTCGAGAGACTATCACCGTGGTTCGAAAATAGTCGTAGATGGTAAGTCCAATAAACTCATCTCGAGAGACCATCACCGTGGTTCTTAAAAATCGGACTAAGGTTGCTATACTTTTGTACGTCCGTGGTAGTACAGTGGGTTAGCGCGCGGGCCTGGTGGTGATGGTGGTGCGTCACTAACCAGGGTTCGAACCCCACCCAAGGCATCTCAAAACCTGTGGGTTTTTAGGGGGGTTAAATTCCCTTCAGAGGTTCATACCCCGCACCAGGTACCAGGAATGGTTGATCCTAAAAGGTAGCCTGGGGATAAATTCCCATTCCAATTTAACCTGGAAAAACCTAGCATTTCATTGGTGGCAGCGGTGGGATGTGACCAGGTAGCTACGTGGAGCACCCGTCACGCGAACCCTATACCAAGAATTGAGATGGCTAAGGTAAAAAGGCTACGATACCCTACGACCTTACGAGGCTAGGGACTAGCCTAACTAAAAAGGAATGTGGTGTAATGCCCTCGAAAATGTCCCGCACCCACAATAATACTAACCCGAGTTGACGTCAGGTATAGCGTAAAATAGTCGTAGATGGTAAGTCCAAGAAACTCGTCTCGAGAGACTATCACCGTGGTTCGAAAATAGTCGTAGATGGGAAGTCCAATAAACTCATCTCGAGAGACCATCACCGTGGTTCTTAAAAATCGGACTAAGGTTGCTATAATTTTGTACGTCCGTGGTAGTACAGTGGGTTAGCGCGCGGGCCTGGTGGTGATGGTGGTGCATCACTAACCAGGGTTCGAACCTCACCCAAGGCATCTCAAAACCTGTGGGTTTTTAGGGGGGTTAAATTCCCTTCAGAGGTTCGTACCCCGCACCAGGTACCAGGAATGGTTGATCCTAAAAGGTAGCCTGGGGATAAATTCCCATTACTATTTAACCTGGAAAAACCTAGCATAACATTGGCGGCAGCGGTGGTTCTCGATTCGGATAAAAGGTTGCATTACACTGCAAGTTTGGAACAGTAGAAGCATGGCAACATCGCAAAATTTTCAGCCACTCGCACACATTCCCAAGTATGATGTAAACACGTATGATATCACCAGTTACTTAGACATAATAAAGCCAGTGTACGATGTGGTACTTCATAATGACCGCGAAAAAATCGCCATTGCAATTACGCATATTATACAGTTGAGAGAAGCCGTTTCCCAACTTGTTGATAAGCCTACCTTTAAAGAATTTATTCGCCAAACTGTGACACAGAATACGCCAGAGTTTACCTGGAACCAGTTTCGATCCTTCGTGATCCGGACCTTAGATCCACTTTTGGGTTCCCCCGTCGCCCCCAAAATAATAAAAGTCGACGAGATCAAGTATGAAGGGGATATAAATGTGACCCTCATACAACTCTACAGATACGTGAGGACCACGTATAGCTATGAAGAGTACCACCAACAAAATGAAATGCTAGGTTTTTCCAGGTTAAATAGGAATGGGAATTTATCCCCAGGCTACCTTTTAGGATCAACCATTCCTGGTACCTGGTGCGGGGTACGAACCTCTGATGGGAATTTAACCCCCCTAAAAACCCACAGGTTTTGAGATGCCTTGGGTGGGGTTCGAACCCTGGTTAGTGACGCACCACCATCACCACCAGGCCCGCGCGCTAACCCACTGTACTACCACGGACGTACAAAAGTATAGCAACCTTATTCCGATTTTTAAGAACCACGGTGATGGTCTCTCGAGATGAGTTTATTGTACTTACCATCTACGACTATTATCGAACCACGGTGATAGTCTCTCGAGACGAGTTTATTGGACTTACCATCTACGACTATTTTACGCTATACCTGACGTCAACTCGGGTTAGTATTATTGTGGGTGCGGGACATTTTCGAGGGCATTACAATATCCAACAGGTGTCAGCATGATCACCTAGATAAATGTGTGGAGCCCACCTCGCCGGGAAAAACACAGGAAGCCTGATCACAGGCTCGACCACAGAGAACGCAGTTTCTGATGAGCCCTCAAGCTACCAAACTCGCCGGGGTAACTACCGATTTTAACCAACTTGACTAAAACCCGATAAACAAAATGGCTTTCTCGGAGCAATCGAGAAAAAACGCCGGAAAGGCAACCCACACCAAACAGAACGCAATCTGATAAACATAATCAGACACACAGTCCGAAGCTCCTGGATCAGCCAATCGCAACTAATCCAGGACACATATGACACATGAAATTTTTTTTTATCATAATAAACAATGAAAACACTTGCATATGTGAAAAAACTACGAGTGGCTGGCTAGGCCTGGTGAAAACGGAAAAAACACTTAATGACGTCGAAACACAATCGAAAAGCACTCCATCCCACCAAAACTGGAACAGCCGCCACATCAATATCGTAGAAAAAACCCGGGTAAGGGTAACACTGACTCGGGACCCAGAAAGAACTCCGCTACATGAAGAAAAATACACCAGGAACGTCAGTACAAAACAAAATAGGCTACTCCATCTGAAAGATAGCTAGAAGCCCGACATCGAGTAGTTAAAGCCTCCTAACAAGCTAGGACTAAAGATGGCTAAACACGAAAAAAAGTTTCAGAGCGTCCTCAACTCGGCCACGAGGGTCCGTCCGAAATAGACGCCCCAACAAAAACGACCCAAAATACACTTGTTCTGCGAGAAAACCACCCATGACCCCTGCTAAGCTAATCCTAACCTTACTCAAGACATCCCAGAGTAAACAAATGAGAAAAAACTCACTAGGGACACAAGAATGCGGAATCAAAGCGGAGCACTCTGGGGGACACTTCCGGGTAGGGTAAGCGCAGAGCAAGGAAGGCGGAACAATGTGCTAGTCAGCGTCTGGTCCAAGAATCCACAGAAGTACATCCACGGAATATGGAAAGCTTATGAATAGTTATTCTTATTTTATTTTTATTTTTTATTTGCTACGAAGTTTTATCGTAGTGAGAACCCAATCATAAAGACGAACCATGAGTGATTTTGCGTGTGCTTATGATGAAGGTTCTTCTGAGCTCTGCGGCGGTAGATTCAAACTACGCTTATGAGCGTTTGAAGAGGTAGCCTTATGTAATAGGCATAATCGTCAATGATGGAGGGGCCACTAATAAATAATTCCCTGTGTAGCGAGTGAGAGAGGGTGGAGGAGGGTGTAATAAATTTCAGTCGACCCACGGCGGTGGTGGCGAGCGGTCAGGAAGCAATCTATGCTCCTCGCGCCGCTCAGCTCTCTCTCAGAGCACATTACGTGCTCAAAATTGCACTCGACATATGTCGAGGTCCGCATATGGGCACGTTTTCTTTAACTCGACATATGTCGAGCGCCGTTGGTTAAGGGTTAAATCACTGGTACATAAATTAATCCCAACAATAAGTTATATAATATAATTACCAAGATGAAGATTTCAATGGGTGGAATCCAGACCTCTTACACACTAATTCATATGAATTACATGTAGGAATGTTCACATAGTACAATATCAATACATTATGAACTTAGCTTAGAGGACAGGTGATGTAGGACTGAAGTTATAGATTAATAGCGGCAGCACATGGTGAATTCTATGTTGAGTCAGAGCTGGAGGGAGAGGTGTTGTTGATACGGCTGTTTTGATGAGACTGAAGGCCGGCGTTGCATCGCATCGCGAGATTACATATGACTGCCGGCTCATAGTAATTTAAGCCTATGATTTAGCTGCATGATACATCTAGAACTGATGTATATATTTCTGCATTACAATTAATATTTAACCTACAATTAATATTTAACCTACAATTAATATTTAACCTACAATTAATATTTAACCTACAATTAATATTTAACCTACAATTAATATTTAACCTACAATTAATAATAAACTACAGTACATAAGGTACTAGCCGAAATCGTACTTACTATACAATACCGCCAAATTCAAATACCTAATTGTACTCTATACTGTCGGGATAATCATACACTATTCCCGACACCTGCCCTCAGCACGGTTAGTTATTTTATGTACCTCAGTGACACAGTCCTGCCTCCTTGGTGGCTGCCACACCTGCCCTCAGCACGGTTAGTTATTTTATGTACCTCAGTGACACAGTCCTGCCTCCTTGGTGGCTGCCACACCTGCCCTCAGCACGGTTAGTTATTTTATGTACCTCAGTGACACAGTCCTGCCTCATTGGTGGTTGCCACACCTGCCCTCAACACGGTTAGTTATTGTAATGTACCTCTAGGACATAGTCCTGCCTCCTTGGTGAACGCCACACCTGCCCTCAACACTTTGAGGCATGTACCTCAAGGATAGAGTGCTGCCACCCCGAGGACACCGTGCTGACTCATTGGTGACTGTCACACCTTCAGTAAACACCCTTTAGCTATATACCTCGAGGAAACAATCCTGACTCATTGGTGGCTGTCACATGTCACACCTTCCTTCAACACTCTGAGGTATATACGCCGGGGCACAGTCCTAACTCCTAGGTGGCTTCCAATCCAGCCTTGATATGTTTTTTCGAAAATGTGTCCAACAATCTGATATATCAATGCAACTAGTGGTATGCCAGCATTCCACATGATTCCAAATTACATTTAAACAAAAAGATAATAATAACAATATTTATATATTTGATTTTATTCAATATCAGTTTGTTGTAACTTTTATTGTAATGTGTTTAAATTCCACTCAAACTCGAATATCTGTTATCATACTTACAATTCCTGAGTTATTTTAAGCATAGTGTATTTTGGACATGTAGACCATGTTCAGTCAGCATATAATTATACAATATTAAGAACTCCAGTAGCTGAATGCATGTCCTGAAGCCTGTGAACATGTAATCAGACCAGTAAAACCTATATATATTTGACGGATTATACTCAACATGTATACAATTTCCTTTTATTATAGAAACGGCTGCAGAGTGTGTCTCTGTTCTGGGAAGCTGAACAGGAGGACCCAAGAGAGGTGGGGGCTTGTGTGAGTACGTTGCCTAACATCGACTGGACCTCTCCCACCTTTGTCAGCATTAGTCCTTCTGGGGTTATTGACATGGTAATATTATTATTTTGAAGAACTTTAATCAAAATCAAATGTTCTAGTACTTTCAATACAATGTTTGCAACCTCTATTTCCATATCTGCTAAACTCAACTTTAATGTAAGGATTGTTTAGTGAAAGTCTTTAAATAAGAAATAGCATTCATTAGAGGTTCAAGATTTTTTGGGGTATACAACACTAGTTTAGTATTATAATGCTTAGATGAAATTGTCTTTATGAATCTGTCAATAGCTCGCTATTATACTAGAAGCAGGTTCTTATCTTACTGGAGGAATTCAGTCTAGAAAAGAATGACAAGCAAAGTATAACTAATGAGTATATTTACATAACATAATGCGGTAAATTACCATAGAGGATGGAAAACATTGAGGGGTGATAGGGATAGGCTCACCCTGGATGCTCCGCCCACGACCGCAGCACACCCCACCCACCCTCCGACACTACCCACATCGCCTCCCCAAGGCCAACACACGCCGCCTGCTGTACCCCAACTATCACCACATGCACACTACCAATTACATATATCCACAAACCCTCCCAATTCACAGCTTCCTATTGCCACTGATCATCCTACTGTCACTGACCAAATAACTTCCCAGGAAGCAAATATGAAGCAACAGGCCCATTTAACAGGCTCCCCCAACCACAGCCCCCCACTTGACCCGTCCACACCTCTGCCATCACCGCCTCCACACCTCCACCCCTCCACACCTCTGCCATCTGCCCACTTACTCCCAAAAGACCAGGACACTCAGCCCCCCTTTCCACCATCTCACAACACCACACCACCCCTTAACCACACCACTATTTCCCCCAACTACCAGGCCTCCCCCTCTCAGACTCAGATAGTCCCTCAGTATAGCTCACCACAAAACCGTTCTCAGCCACCTTCACCAATATGCAGATATTATCTGAAAAGATGGTGCTATTTTGGGCCAAAAGGTGATATTAGAGGAAGATGTAGATTTGCACACCCACAAATTTGCAACATACTGATAAACGATGGAAACTGAAGATTTGGTGGAAAATGCAGATACCACCACCCATCCATCTGCAAGTCATCACTACAAAACAAGACCTGCTATGATACTAACTGCCATGATTTTCATATTAGAGGTACATGGAGGTATGCAAGAAACACAACAAATGGTACTGGTAACCAAAAAAACTCTCCAGCTTCGGGAGGATGAGACAGAGGAAGAAAGCAAGGAGGGAAATGGCAATGACGAGGAAGAGATCGAGGGAGATGGAAGAACACATAGAATACATAGAGCATCTCCTGGCCCCAAAACAGTGGCGAATACTTCCCGAAGACTATTAGAAACACATAGTACTCCAAACAATCTCTCGCCACTCTTGTTTGCAAATATACAAACAGAACCACAAACAAAGTATCATTTATTAGGGGCCTGCTAGAAGAAGGAAACGCTATATTTGCGGCTCTCACAGAAACTCACATTAAAGATCAAGAAGATAATGAAGTATGGATTCCTGGTTATAACCTACACAGGGCGGACAGAACGCATAGAACATGTGGAGGTATAGCCTTGTATATACATGACTCACTGATATGTACTGAATTCCTAATACACAGCAATGAAGTGGTGGAAATACTGGGAGTTAAAATAGAATCCATAAATATAGCAGTTATAGTAACATACAGGCCTCCGGACTCATCCCTAGAAGAATTCAAAACCCAGCTCAACAAAATAAAATCAGAAGTGAAAACCATGGGGAACCCAACACCAAATATTATGTGGCTAGGAGACTTTGACCTACCAAACATTAAATGGAGACACCTAGAAAACCAGGTAGTGGCAAATAACACCGGAGAAGCAAATACAAATACGAGAGAGCTTTTTTAACTTTGCGACTTTTTTAGTCTTACCCAGCATATTGCCGAACCCACATGGGAAAACAATATCTTAGACTTAGTTTTCACTAACAACGACTCTCTAGTACACAGCATTAACGTATCGGACACAACATACTCAGATCATAAACTAATTGAGATCAAAACAACCTTAGCAAGTGTACAGACAACCTCAAAATCGAGCCCAAAAACCGGCCCCTTCAGTAAATTTAACTTCAATAACAAAAATATTAGGTGGGAAGAGGTAAATCAAGAAATGGAGGAAATAGACTGGGAAGATTTAATGAATAACCTGACACCAGCAGAATGTATAGTCCTAATAACAGAAACCATGACCCAAATTTGTAACCACCATATACCTGCAAGACAAACAAGACGAAGAAGCAAACAGGATCGGGAGAGAAGGAAGCTGTACAGAAGAAGAAAATTACTCACACAAAGGCGCACACATCAAAATCTACAGGATAGACAAAAGACCAAAATAGATAGAGAAATTGTGGAAATTGAACAAAGACTATGAATATCATATGAACTACAACATATGGAAGAAGAGAGGAAAGCTATTGCAGGTATAAAGGAACATTCCAAGTACTTCTTTTCTTATGCCAAACAAAAGGCTAAATCAGCATCAAACATCGGCCCACTAAGCAAAGGGCCCACATTCACAGGGGACAAAAAGGAAATGAGGGAACTCTTACGCCAGCAGTATGAAATGGCCTTCAGTGAACCGGATGAAACAGAAGCCATCAGAGACCAAAATATCTTTTTTTATGGAAACCTCCCTCACGGAAACCTCCCAGGTGCTGGATATTGATTTCGGTCCACAAGACATAGAAGAGGCCATTTCCAACATGCCATCCCACTCGGCACCCAGCCCGGACTCGGGAGAAGGAGTCTAGACACTGGTGAAATACCAGATAGCTTAAAAAACCCAATAATTGCCCCACTGCATAAAGGAGGGAGTAAAGCACTACCAAAAAACTACCGCCCGGTAGCTCTACCCTCCCACATCATTATAGTTTTTGAGCGAGTCCTGCGAAGCAAAATCTTAGAATACCATGGAGGCAAATGAACTACACAACACCGGTCAACATGGATTTAGAGCGGGAAGATCATGTCTCGCACAACTTTTGGAACATTATGACAAAATTCTTAAAGCGCTAGAAGAAAAGAAAAACGTTGATGTCATCTACACCGATTTTGCTAAGGCATTTGATAAATGTGACCATGGTATAATAGCCCACAAACTAAAAGCAAAAGGTATAACGGGGAAAATCGGACGGTGGATAATATAATTTCCTTGTAAACCAGAAACAATCAGTAGCAGTAAACCAAGTCACATCTTAACCTTCGGATGTCAAAAGCTCCGTGCCCCAAGGAACAGTGCTAGCGCCCCTTCTGTTCCTCATTCTAATTTGCGACATAGATACCAACACAAGACACAGTACGGTGTCGTCTTTTGCGGATGACACAAAACCAAGCAAGATAGTAAACACACAAGAGGACACGGGCCAGCTGCAGGAAGACATAAATGTAGTGTTGCAGTGGATCAGGGAAAACAACATGCAATTCAATGAAGAAAAATTCCAATTAATAAGGTACGGAGATAATAATGTCGTTAAAGAGAACACAAACTACCTAACAGAATTTAACCACATAATAGAACGGAAAGACATTGTGAAAGACCTTGGGGTGTTAATGTCTGAAAATATGGGTTTCAAAGAACATAACCAGGTCAAAGTTGCGGCTGCGAAACGTTTAACGGGTTGGATTCTGCGTACATTTAAAACACGCGGTGAATTACCTATGATAACACTCTTTATATCACTAGTGCTACCGCAGCTTGAATACTGTAGCGTATTAACATCCCCATACAAAGCAGGTGAAATAAATGACTTAGAGAGTGTACAAAGAAATTTAACTTCGCATATAAGTTCGGTAAAACAGCCACACTATTGGGATCGTTTAAGAGCACTGAAACTGTACTCGCTGGAACGTAGAAGAGAACATTACCTAATTATATACACGTGGAAAATCGCAGAGGGCTTAGTACCAAACCTACATACTCCGATAGTCATGAAATTCAGTGATAGGAGAGGCTGGGAATGCAATATCCCCCCGGATGAATAACATGGGTGCTATGGGCTCTCTGCGAGAGGGCTGGTAATCACACAGAGGCCCACATCTCTTCAACAAACTCCCACGGCGAGTAAGAGACATGAGGGGCGTCTCTTTAGACAACTTCAAGAGAGCCCTCGATGTCGAACTGCAATAAGTGCAGGACGAGCCCATCTTCGCAAGGGAGTGGGCTGTCTCTTCAAACAGCCTGCTGCACCAAAATAAAACCCACAAGGATGGGCGACGCGCTCCTCGGTGCTGCTAGGAGAGTGGCGAACGCAACCTTAGGTGATCTTAGGTAGGTATATTGAATAGCACATGAGATACAATTAGGATGGCAAATAGACCTTAACATGTGAGTACAATATACATAATACACATAATAGAACCTGCGAAAGAACACTAGGGTATAATTATGAGGGGTGAAGTTAAGAGGGAGTGTTTGTTAATGTTAAGTGTGGGGAGTTGGAAGCGTAAAGTTAACAAGAAGATAGTTATATCTCGATCGTCGTCTAGGGGAATAAAGGTAAGACTACCTTAGTCAAAATGGCAAGAGAATAGCATGTGGATTGTGATATGCTTTTACGTTAAAATTGAATTGAATTGATATCATTTAGGCACAAAGGCCAAGGACTGGGACCTGAATAGATCATTCAGTGCTACATCCAAAAAATAAAATATCAGTACAGGAATATCAAAATTTAAAACATTAAGAGATCAGTCAGCGGAACATAAACAAATATAAAATATCAATAGAGGATTATAAAAGGTAAAACACATGGGAGAGTGAAATATACAATATACCGCAATCCAAAAAACATCTGCATCTTGGCCAAGAATTTCAGCCAGGGAAAGGAAAGTAAAACCTACAGAGCATCTGGCAAATGAGTAAGTACAACATGAGGTGGCATACGGACAGTACCTCGTCACACACAGCACACAGCGGTGGGCAATCATTATGCAAGATGTATTTGTGCGCCATATATGTGTGACCAATGCGTAATCTTGTGAGGACTACTACCGTGCGAATACCTAATTGAGCGGGCGTTACATCCCAAATCTTCACAGAAGGGTGAGTAGCTTTAAGTTTTAGATTAGTGCTAGTGAGGGAAGACAACCGCAACTACCACATCCCCCAAATCAGCTACCGGATACTGCATTTTAAATCCTCTGAGGGGATAGAGAACCGGCCTTCACACTCTAGTACAGCCTCCTTTGCAGCTGTGTCAGCCTCTGCATTGCCCTGGATTCCCACATGAGCTAAGCGATAAAGCCATGCCTGAATATCCTGAAATAATAGATCAACAGGGGAATAAACTTTAATGGCAGAAAGAACACTGCGAATCAGTGTAATTACTGAAATCCGTTCCAGCGGAGTCGCTTGCCACTTTCAAAGCTTGGATAATAGCATATGCCTCCGCAGTAAAGACAGAGACAACCTCAGGCTGTAGGTAGTAGGGGTAGGCAGCCCCGCCCAGGGAAGTACTACCGCCAAGGTTTCGGGAGACTCAGGGAATAGCCTGAATTCCATTTTCTCTCCCAGGCCTTGGTAGCTGGATACATATCTTTCTGCCTCACACATCAGGGGTATCAGGAAAACCCTCTTTATATAAAATACACATCCAACTTCACGACATTGCCCTACATTGCTATCCTCTATCCAAAAAACACTACTCTTCCCACAACATATCATACGTGTAACACCATACACCTTACCCAATAAATATGGCAGTACAATTGTTAAGAGCAAACCTGGTGGTCCCTCGGATATCCACCCCCGGCAGGGTTGGGTCATTGACACAGGGCCCTCCCGGTCGTCATCATGCGACTGTGTCAAGAGCATTGCAACGTCCCAAAGCTGCTCGTCGGTGCAGCTTTTTCTTTAGCAATATAAGGGGACTTCACTCTAACATCAATTCTGTACACCAATTTCTTCAAGCAGAATCCCCTACTCTCCTTTTTTTGACAGAGACTCAAGTAACATCCACATCTGACACGTCTAGATTTAATTTTCCAGGTTATCAACTGCTCCAAAATTTCAGACCTAAAGGAGGTGTATGTTGCTTCGCAAAATCTGAAATTGCCCTGGAGGAGGTTACTAGTTTCAATTGTCCCTATTTTGATTATTCTATATACAAATTAATTTCTGCTGGTAAATTTAAATACATATGTTGCATCTACCGTTCCCCAAATACTCCTCCAGAGCAAAGTCTTTTTGATTCTCTGTCCTCACAACTCAGTGTCCTCAACTTAAATGCTTCTTCTGAAATCACACTGTTGGGTGATTTTAATGTCCAAAATGTTGAATGGCTCACTCATTCAGCCAGGACTGATGATGCTGGTCTTGAATGTGAGCTATTTGCAGACTCATTTAATCTCACTCAACTAGTCAACCAACCCACCCGTGTACCAGATAATCCTAATCATAATTCCCACCTACTGGACTTATTTTTAACAACCAATTCAGAAAATTATGATGTTACAGTGAGGTCACCGCTTGGATCTTCTGATCACTGTCTGATACAGGCCACCTGTCTATCACCTACCACACCTTCCCACTCTGAACCTGTTTTGGTGACTAAATGGCATTACGATAGGGCAGACTGGGAGGGTCTTCAAGGTTTCTTTATTGATATTCCCTGGACCTCTTTCTTTTCTAATGATGCACACTCCACCTTGAGCCACATACAAGATTTTGTAAAAATTGGAATGGAAACTTTTATTCCTCATCAAAAGTACAGTAAACAATCTAATTCACCTAAATTGTTTGACCATAATTGTGCTAGAGTAACTGAACAAAAAGCAATAGCCTACAATGCATACACAAGATCAAAAACTCATGAAGCCTTTAATTACTTTAGAAACATCAGAAATCATGCCAAAACTGTATTAAACCTAACTAAATCAAACTTTCTCCACAAGCAGGCAAATAAACTTCTAAATAATCCAAATTATAACAACATATTTTGGTCTACTCTTAACTCATTTAAATCCAACTTCACTACTGCTTCATCCATTCCACCATTAAAATCTCCGACTGGCAATCTTGTAAGTGACCCACGAGATAAAGCTAACCTTCTTGCGGATATTTTCTCCACCAACTCAACCTTAGATGAAATAAATCAAGATGTCCCTGTACTTAATTTTAATTCGCCTGACATTCCCTCACTTAAGATCCACACCAGACATGTCAAAACTATTTTGCAGAATCTCTCAGTAGATAAGGCTCCTGGTCCAGATGAAATTCCTCCAATAGTACTTAAGAATTGCTCCTTGGTGCTCGCTCCTGTATTGGCAAAATATTTCCGTCTGTGTACTCATACCTCATGCTTCCCAGTACCCTGGAAAGAAGCAAACATCCATCCAGTTCCTAAAAAAGGTGCCTCTTCAGATCCATCAAACTACAGACCAATAGCTATAACTTCCACTCTTGATAAAGTCTTTGAAATTATATTAAATAATCACATAATTAAGCATCTTGAGAATAATAAATTAATCAGTGATAGGCAATATGGTTTTAGACGATGTCGATCAACTGCAGACATGCTTTGCCTTCTTACGCATCAAATCAACCAAGCTACAGACCAACATGGTGAAACACATACAATAGCACTGGATATATCAAAGGCATTTGATAGAGTCTGGCATCAATCCTTATTGTCGAAGATGTCACACTACGGCCTTGCATCATTAGTTCCACTAATTTCTTCTTATCTTCATAACAGAAAAAAAATGTGTAATGGTTGTTGTTGTTGTTGTTGTTGTTCCCTAAGCTGCCTGGCCGAACAGCCCCGAGTCCCTGAGAAAGGCCATGGCCACGATCGGGCTTTCCCACAGAGCTCTCATTGAGTGTAGATTGTGTTGTTGGCGTAAGTGGTTGTGTGAAATGCAGTCTTCTATGATGTGTTTAATGGTATGGGGTGCTGTGTTACATCCCGGGCAGGCGTCGACAACGGAGTCATCCAGTCTCTTCTGATAGCTCAGGAGAGCTGGATGGTGTCCGCATCTCAGCCTGGCCAGGTGGACTCTGTCCTCGCGAGGAAGGGAGGATTCGGAAGGATGGATTTCGGGAGGTCGTGCATGCAGCTGTGTGTTGTCTGTGAGTGAGTGGATGGATCGGTGAGAGATATGAGTATGGATGTGCTTCTGGATGTTGGTTCGGGGTGGGCAGGGAGGGAGAGAGGACAATAATTGTGTGTGATACCGTGTGCTGGGTGTTGTTTTGATATTTCTTGGTGTCTGTGGGTGTGTTGCCATGTAGTTTAGTGGGTGGTCTTGGTTCGTGGAGGCTGCTGCCAGGAATTGAGTGCCTCTCATGTCCAGATGGTCTTTGACTTTGAGGATTTTGGTTTCTTGATGTAGGTGATCTGTGGGTGCAGTAGCTGTGCAGCCTGTAATGATCTTCAGGGCTTTGTTTTGAATAGTCTGTAAGGTCTTATGATGTGTTTCAGCTAGGTTAGAAGCCCAGGCTGGGCTTGCGTATTCCATCACTGATCTTATGTATTGTTTATATACTGTGGTGGTAGTTTCTTTGTTGTGTCCAAATTTTGTGTGAGCAAGTGACCTGAGGGCGTTAAGTCTGGGTGTCAGTTTCTTTTTAATGTTTGTGGTGTGCTGTTTGAATGTCATATGAGTATCATATGTTACTCCTAGGATTTTGGGTGTGTGTGTATGTGTTAGGGGTGTGTTGTTTATGGTGAGTTGAGGGATGTATTCGTGTTCTCCTGTCCAACTTGTGAGCAGGGTTGCGGTGGATTTGGCTGGGGCTAGATTAAGTCTGTTTGTAGTGCACCAGCCATGTAGTGTGTTGAGATAGGGTTGAAGGAGATCTGTTGCTCTTTTTGGGTCATGGTGTGTGCATGTGAGTGTTATGTCATCTGCATAGGAGGCTAAGTTTATTTGGGGCGTATTGGGTGTAGTTATATCGTGCATGTACAGATTGAAGAGTGCGGGCGATAGGACGGATCCTTGTGGGACTCCGTTTGGAAAGTTTCTGATTTTAGATGACTGACCGGCAAAAGATACGTGTGCACATCTGCCTGCTAGGAAGTTGGCCAGCCACCGTTTTGTGTTGTTGTGCATGTTTGTGTTGTAGATTTTGTTTGTTAGGTTGTGGCGGGGGATGGCATCGAAGGCTTTACTAATGTCGAGTGTGGCTAATAGTGATCTGTGTGGTGGTCTAGCTGAATTGATGCCGTCGAAAGCTCTTTGTGTAAGGTCTGTGAGAAGAGTGTTTGTGGAGTGCAGTGGCCTAAAGCCATGTTGTGTTGGAGCTAGGGGTAGGTCAGGTGTAATTAGTTGTAATACTAGGCGTTCCATGACTTTGGAGGGGGAGCAAAGGAGTGTGATGGGGCGGTGCGAGGAGGGTAGCGTGGGGTCTTTGTTGGGTTTGGGGAAAGTGATGATGATACCATGCTTCCAAATGTCTGGTATTGTGTTGTGTGAATAGCTGTAGTTTGATATGTTAGTGAGTGCTTGTATGCCTTGTGGTCCCAGGTGTCTGAGGTGTATGTTGCTTATGTTGTCTAGGCCACAGGCGGGTGAGTGCTTGAGATTGTTGATGATATGCTTTGTCTGGTGATTGGTGAAGGGTGTATAGTCAGGGTCTGTGGGGAATTGTCTCTTACGTCGGATGACACGTCGGTCGTCTTTGTGAGGTTTTAGGTGGCTGACATGTGAAAAGTGATTGATGAGAGTGTTTGCTTGTTGTTTACATGAAGGAGTAGAGTCTGTTGTTGTGATTGCAGCATGTGATTGTGTTGTGTTGCTGTTGGAAAGTGTGATGCTGTTTAGTGTTTTGTATAGTTTTTTGGGGTTTGTTTTGTGATCAAGTGTTTGTAGGAAGTTATTCCAATTTAGTTTTTGTTGTTCTTGTATTTTGTTGTTAGTTTGGGTGTTGAGTGCTTGAATTTGTTGTGTGATGTCTTGTGTGTGGGGTGCTGGGGAGTGTTTCAGTATGTCGCGTTGTCTGATGAGGTTTTGAATTTCTGGTGTGAAGTTGGGGTTGTGTCTTTTTCTGTTACCTCTTGGAATGTGTTTCTTGTCAGCGTTTTGGATAGTTTTATTGAGTATGTGTACAGCATTGTTGATGTTAGTGATGGGTGTACTGTTTAGAGTTGTGAAGTGTTGTTCTGTCTCATTTGTGAATGCTTCCCAGTTAGCTCTTTTATAATTGGTGTATGTGTGTTTGTGGCTAGCTGGGGTGAGTCTGGTTTTGGTGGTGATAATGATCGGGAGGTGGTCAGAGCCTAAGGTTCTGACCACCCTCCAGGATGTTGTGGGGGCGAGTTCTGGGGAGCAAAAGGTGATGTCTGGAGATGATGGGTTATAGAGGGCTTGGTGAGGAATATGGGTATGTTGATGGATGTCGTTAAGGATGATGAGGTTATCGGTTTGGTTTTGTAGTACCAGCCCTCTGTCTGTGTCGGGGTTGTCGACAAACCAGGCCGACGTCTTGGCGTTGAAGTCACCACCCAGGATGATGTGTGGGGTGTGTGGGGTGTTTGTGATGTGTTGTAAGTGTGGTCTGTATTCATTTGGTACTGTAGGGGATGTTTGGGGAGGGATGTATGTGTTTATGATGGTTATGTTGGAGTTGTTGCCAGTGCGTATTTTAATTGACTGTATTTCTGTTGTGTTATCATTTGGGGGGAGGAGTGATTTGGTTTGTACACTGGTTACTATGTATGATATTTCTTTGTGTACTAGGGTGATGAGTCCACCGCCCCCGCCGACAGCCCGGTCTTGTCTGATGGTGGTGAAATTATGAAATGTGGGTGTTTTTTGTGTTGTGCGGAGTTTTGTTTCTTGTAAGATGGCAATGTGTATGTTGTGTTGTTTGATGAAGTGTGAGAGTTCGTGTTTCTTTGTGTTGATGCCATCTATGTTCAGTTGAAGAACACAATTCTTGTGTAATGGTAGATGGCCTTTATTCTCAATTTCACTCAATAAATGCTGGTGTTCCCCAGGGATCAGTTTTGGCCCCAATTCTGTTCCTCATTCATATCAATGATCTCATATCTACCACTCATAATCCAATACATTCCTACGCAGATGACTCAACACTCCACAGTTCCTTCACATTTACCAATTCTTTCACCCAACCCGATCTTATAAATTCAAAAATAAACACTGCAATTTCTCTGAACCAGGACCTTTCTAGAATTAATGGATGGGGACAAAAGAATCTAGTTTCCTTTAATGCACAGAAAACCAAATATATTCAATTTTCTAACCGACCGAATCTCACTGACTCCCATATATTTTTTAATGATGTAAATATTCCCACTTCCCCTAGTATTGACATTCTCGGTGTAACATTAACTACTAACTTGAGCTGGACACATTATGTTAGAGGCATTGCTAAGAATGCCTCTAACAAACTGGGACTCCTGTACAGAGTTCGAGAATTCTTCACTGACGAGCAGTTGGCCGTGATATATAAAAGTCATGTGCGTTCTCAGATGGATTACTGTTCACCTCTGTGGGGTGGAAGTGGAGTGGTTGCATTGAGGCAGTTGGACAAAATTCAAAATAAAGCTATTAGATTAATCAATAACCCTGCAATCACACAGGACCTTCCTACATTATCCATACAAGAAACGTTGCATCCCTTGCATTATTCTACAGATATTTTCACAGCAATTGTTCCGAGGAACTTGCTTCAATTGTGCCGCCTCTCCACATCTTTCCCCGTAGAACTAGGGCAGCTGAGAGCGCCCATGAATTTACACTTTCTCCTCCACAATGCAGAACTTCTGCTTATCAGAATTCATTTATCCCCAGTGCTGCTACTCTTTGGAATTCACTTCCCTCGAATTGCTTTCCACAAACTTACAATCTACAAATGTTTAAATCCAGTTGTTACAAACATTTTATGAATGGAGGATGCCTTTAGGCACATGGACCTTTTTGTTTTATCTTTGTTTTTCCTTCCTAGGTTCATTGTCTCTTAAAAAAAAAAAAAAAAAAAAAAAGGCAATCGAGCAAGGTGAGTGGTGTCCTGAAAAACAACCTACACAACCCACACCAGATGCCATATTTGACCCATCAGTGTACAATGCCGATGCAGATTTATGAACTTGGGAGTGATCCAGAAACAGACCCTTCGATGCAGATGGAGAGAATTCCGCCTTGTAACTGGGAAGAATGCATACTGACGGAGAAGATAATTATAACCCATGGGACAATCGAGGGGAACTTTACCTCCCTTATTAAAACAGAGTTCAAATGAGTGTCACTCAACACTTCCATCATGCGATTCTGGAGAGGCATGGGGAAGTTTTTACGTGCCTCACATTGTGGAAGGAAACAGCTATAGGTGACTGAGCAATTACCAGGATTATCAGGGGAACTGCGAACTCTACATTAATTGTAATCCAAGCTCTTCCCTACGGAGATCCAGAGGCAATTCCCCTTCCACAACATACATACTCTCTGCAGGCGATGTACGGAAAGCACCTGTACATATCAGTATCGCTGAATTGTTTACCGGGTCCAACAACTTTAACACAATCACTGCGGTAATTAGCATATGACAATTGATTGGTCTGCACTGTACCATACGGGGGTTTTGGACTAAAAGTGACATTTATTCCCTACACATTTTCATGTATAAACAAGAGCTAGAATAAATGTCAAACAGATTTGAGATATTGGTAGAGATGGAAGACGAACCAGAAGAGACCAGGCTCGTTGGGGATTCCACCCTACGAGGACAGGTCGAAGAGTTCTGCGACAGAGTCACAAATCGACAAAAAAGATTTTGCATCCCAGGAGCTGGACTGGACGACATTGAGGAAGCCTTCGAAGATACCACAAAGGATGCAAATGAAAATACCCTTTTTGTCATCCATGCTGGTTCAAATGACGTCATGCGCACCAGATCCGAAGAGTTGATGGAGAAATATCGCAAGATGATCCAGCACTACAAAAACAAGTCAAGGAATATCATCATCTCAGGCATTCTCCCCAAGATCGACGCAGCTGACAAATTCTACGACAAGGCCTTCAGCACAAATAGCTGACTAAAATATTTGTGTCTGAGGGAAGAAGTTGAATTCATCAACCTCTGGGACAACTTCTACAACCAGCCTACTCTGTTCCGCAAGGATGGCACTCATCTAAACCCTGTGGGTTCAGCACGCATGGGTCGTCTCCTACACGAAGCAGTCCGCAGCCATGGATCAAAAAACGCCATCCGAGAAGAAGCAGCAGTGACATAAATCATCCACCGCCAAGCAAAAAACAGAGGCAACCGAGGACCACCAGCGATAAGGACCGAAGACAGCGAGGACCGAGGACAGCCATGAACATAAATGTAGATCCGACAAGAACCAAAAATATTATTAAAGAGCATTCTGTGAGTTCTAAAATAACAAATTCAAAGGTTTTCTATGCAAACGCTCGTAGCATACGCAATAAATTTTCAGATTTAGAGGAGCTAGTGTTTACAGAAAATTATGATGTGATTGGCATAACAGAATCTTGGCTCAATACAGAAGATAGAGACTTTTTTGCAGAGTATTCACTTCCCGGTTATGTAATGTTTGAGAAAAGCCAAATAAATCGAAGTGGAGGTGGCGTTTTACTTTATATCAAAGAAAGTCTCTTGTCAAAACCTCAAATTGTGAAAGCCGACACATCTTTTGTGCTAATAAAGAATAATAAAAGTACAAAAATAATACTTGCATTAATATACAGACCTCCAGCTCAATCAGTGCAAACTGACCGAGAAATTTACGAACAAATTGCAGATGTAAGTAACTCACAAGATACCGTAATTTTTGGCGACTTTAATTTAGCTGTGACCAAGTGGGGCGATACTCTTACTTCACACTCTGGACATGACTTGTATACGAACTTGCAAGAGAGTTCGCTTTATCAATTTGTTCGAACGCCGACCCGTGGTAATAACGTTCTTGACATTGTACTTGCAACTAAAGAAGAATTGATAGAGAATTTGAATGTTGGAGATGAATTCAGTAACAGCGACCATCGTACGATAACTTTCACTTTAAAGTTTACTAGTAACGAACCAAATAGTAGCATCGAAAAAGTCCCTAATTTCAAGAAAGCAAACTTCCATAAACTTAGAGCTATGTTTAAAGAAACTGACTGGAGCTTTTTAATTAACAATAACGACATAAATACATCTTGGAAGTTATTCGAAACCACGCACCTAAAAGCAGTGTATTACGTCCTGGGATATATAAACACTGGGCTCTTTCTATTGGACTAGTTATGCGGCAACAAGCAACAACGGAAAACGCTAGATCCAACCCTTATCTATAAACCCAGGCAACAAACCACCCTAAACCGTCAAGATTCCTGCCTGGACAACAAGGTATCCTATGACTCGGTTACAGGGTGCACGCACTATAGACTGCTGATAGTCAAGCAGGCTATATAAAAGATCACACAATTAAGTTGACTTAACACCTTAAGAGCGGCCTATGCGGTTTATTTATGTGTACCGCCCAGCAGGGTGTTTTTAGCCAAAATAGGGCTGTTTACGTGATCATTTTCATGCCTAAATAAGACCCAGAACGTAAAACAAGTATCTATCCCTGAAAGGGCATAAACAGAGCTTTCGAATGACACCATAACGATCCTTGTATGATGTATAGTTTTCTTGCAATAACCGTGCAACGCGAGTGCAAAAAGCAGGTAATTCGGTACTTTCGGTACATAATTGAGTATGTAGCGAGTGATAGGGAGGAGGGAGCTACGTTGTGTCAGGAGGCTCGCCGCGGTGGTCTGGTACAGCCATACGCTCGCTAGTCTCCTGCCACCACTTGTCTCTCTCTCTCTGCCACATTACGTGCTGAAATTGCCACTCGACCTATGTCGAGCGCCGCCACAAAGTCCAGCTATTTAACTCGACTTAGTGGTGAGCCTCTTTTTAAGGGTAAAAGCTTCAAGGAAAAGATAGATAACGGAATTAAATTGCAGAAACAATTTAATAACAAACTAGAAGAAAGTACATTTAACGTTACGTTAATTAATACAACTAATCACCTCTGCGTGAAAGAAGGTGAAAGCAAACAGTCCTCAAAACATCGTACAGGTAGACAAGATGCAGGTTTCTAAACTGCATGCGGCTACTGTAGGATCTGATGCTTAGCAAAGAAAGTACGTTACGGATTTAGAGAACTCTTAACTCATAAGCAGGAATAAATACTAGTGATAGGACCTACAGTGTATAATGGCATAGGTATAATTAAATAAAGGCAGCAACTCGCAACATAACCACATACAGGTGTGCTTCTCACTCTTAGTCAGGCAAGCCTGCTCGGACAGAGTCTCTAAGCCACACCCTGACTCACAATGCTCACAAAAACGGTAAACTGTGGCACAATAACAAGCATACAGAAATAATAAACCCCTAGCTGTTAATCTGCCAGGTGGCAGAGGTCTAGCCGGAAGGATATAGGCTTCGGATACCCGGGCTGAGCCACCTGCTCTAGCCTAGGGACGTTCCCAAGTCTGTGCGCCAAATTACTCTAATTGAAAGGGTGCTCTCTTGAGAGACACAGATCGCAAGTATCTGACTCTCTCCTGGCGACCCTAAAACAAAAGCAAGACGTGCTAGCGCAGTGCTGAGTGGACTAGGCAAGGACCCTCACACAACACAACACTAGACACACAGGGACACAGACAAGAAAATGCCCCCAGACTCCCACGGGTATCCTAGTAAAGTCGTGCGGGTCCAAAGGACTCGCACCAGCAGACTTTACTTAAAGGATCGCAAAAAGCCTCCCCTCCGGTCTAGCCCCTGCTAACCTGACACAAGAACACACTAGCAAGCATGAAACCACCAAATATGAGACAACAAAAAAGCTTCCTAGGTCTCATTAACAATTACATCTCTGCATAAGGCCCAAAATCCTATCTAATTATCTGAGAGCTCGTCGTTAATACAATAATAGATATAAGGTCTATCAAGGGGATGGGATAATTAAATAGATTGGTGAAGTAGTGGAAGGAAGGTATACAAAGTAAGAGAGAAAGTTTCTAAGTGGGGTTGACAGGGATAGATATCAAGGGGGTCCGAAGGGTACGACAGTGAGGTGAGCTCTGAGTCTTGAATCTGTCTGGACCCCGCCCTAGGCATGCAGAATACATCCCAGGCTTGGCAACACTCAACACAGTTGCCGGGTCAAAATCCTCTACCCCGTGCGTTAGTCGAAACTAAGCCTAACGTTGCAATCAAATGCATATGGCAACGCTTCAGGCTCGTCCCAAGCTGGCAAGCGAAGCAACGTCCCAAGCCGGTCTCTCTCTCCCGCTCGTCTCCTCCCGCCCTCACTAGACTTACATCTTATATATTATAATGAAACAATCAACTATCGAGAATAAAATATACTAAGATGCGTTGGTTAAGAATAAGGGCAGCTACAAGCTGTAAAACAACTTAAGAATATCCCAGACATTAGTTACATTGTCGTAGGATATATACTAAGGAAAAGCCTGCCGGCCGGCTGCCGCCAGCCGGTTTCTAAACGGCTGGGCAGCCGACGCGCGCGCATGCCTGCATGTGGCTACTATGCAGAAGCGTCACACCTCCCCCAAGATATAAGACCCTTGACTAAGTTCTTCATATCTAACAGAAAGCTTCTCATAGTACCACACACTGTTGCGACACAAGGCACTATATATAAAAAAAATAAAGACTGTTGCGCTCCACCGAGCAAGTTCAACTAACTTAGCGACAATAAGCGAAAACATTCAACTTAGATACTGCTACAACATCTTATACAAAATTCTACACGTTATAAAAATAAAGAGTTTTTATAAGGTTTTTGCTTTTTTAATTTGTTTTTTTCGGCTGAACTACAGTAACAGCCTATTTTCCTCCACACTCAACCCACAATCTTGATGCAGTCTAACCAACATCATCCACCCTTGATAGACAATCCGCTATCACGTTATCAGAACCGGCAATATGGCGTATGTCCAGATTATACTCCTGAAGCATGAGTGACCACCTGGTCAGCCTCATATTCCGGTTATGAACTGATTCAAGAATTTCAGAGGGTGATGATCGGTATAAACCACTACGACTGGTCCGAAAGCAGGAACATATACATCGAAGTGCCTGAGCGCCAGCACTATCGCCAGGAGTTCTTTTTCAATTACAGAGTAATTCCTTTGTGCACTATTGAATTTTTTACTGTAAAAACTCACTGGATGTTCGATACCTTCATCATCTGTCTGTAACAAGACAGCCCCAGCCCCTACGCCACTGGCATCAGTCGCCAGCTGAAAAGGTCTGCTGAAGTCCGGGGCCCTGAGTATGGGGTGGGTACATAACAGGTGTTTCACCAAGGAAAACGCCTCTGCACACTCAGGAACCCACCGGAACTTCTTGTCCTTAGATAATAAGTCAGTTAAAGGCGCAAGTAAAGTCGAATAGCCTTTGATGAAGCGACGATAATAGCCTATCATACCTAGAAACCGCATGATTTGTTTCTTAGTCGTAGGCTGGGGAAACTGATCGATGGCTTTGATCTTTGTCTGTGGAGGGCACACCTGACCCATCCCCACCTCGAACCCCAGGTACAAAACTGTGGCTTTAACAAAATCGCACTTACCCAGGTTTACCACCAAACCTGCTTCATTCAGTTTATTAAAAAGCTGTCCGATGTGAGCACAGTGACTGTTAAAATCATCGTCGTATATTATGACATCATCTAGGTACACCGTACAGTTGGGAATGTCGGCTACAATGTCGTTCATTAATTTCTGAAACGTTGCAGGGGCATTTTTCAGCCTGTATGGCATAACATGGCAACGATATGTGGCACCGTCCACCACAAAACCACACACCTCTCGCGCTCGCTCAGACAAGGGCACTTGCCAATAACCCTTAACAAGGTCTATCTTAGTGAGGAACTTGGCTTTTCCTATCTTATCCACACTGTCGTCCACGCGAGGGAGAGGGTAGGCATTTGTGGGGGTTAAACCATTCAACCTGCGGAAATCTATACAAAACCGCACCTTGCCATCTGGTTTGGGCTGCAGTGTGACTGGGAAAGTCCACCTTATTGCACCCTCAGAAATCAGCCCACGTTTCAGCATATAATCCAGCTCTTCCCTAAGTGCTGGTAATTTAATAGGGGGAACACGGTATGGCACTGATTTAAAGGGCGGGTGGTCCCCAACATCGACATCGTGCACCGCTTGAGTAGTGAGGCCAGGATGCTCCGCGAAAACAGCTGGGTTTGAATCAAACAAGTGCTGCACAGCTACACTCTGTTGCTCAGGCAGGTGCAATATCAACTCGTGAGCCACTTGTCTAGAATTCCCCGCCCACTGATCCGCGGAAACATGACAATCCCAATTATCCTCCCCCGCAGCTTGACTGTCCCTTCCTCCTTCTCCACCACGATCGCTGCAGATCAACACCGGGACAGTGAGAGGCTCGGAGGGGCACCTCACATACTCTTTCATCAGATTTACATGGCAAAGCTGGTTCTTTTTCTTACGATCAGGAGTAGCTACTATATAGTCGAGATCAGAAACCTTCCTTACAACCCGATACGGACCAGAATACTTGGCAGACAAGGGGTGTCCCACCAGAGGCAGTAGTATCAGTACCTCCTGATCTACTTCAAACTCCCTCAGCTTCACCTTCTGGTCGTATCTGTCCTTCACCTGAGCTTGTGAACTCTTAAGGTTCCGACCTGCTACCTCCAAGCTCTTTAGCATTCTCTCACGGCTTTCAACTACATACTTTAGAAGCGAGCATGGCTTTGTGACTCCCTCCCAGATCTCCTTGACTATGTGGAGGGGCCCCCTGACCCTGTGTCCAAAAACCAACTCGTTCGGGCTAAATCCCAAGCTCTCCCCAGGTACTTCTCTCGCAGCAAATAAAACTTATGGGAGACCTAGATGCCAGTCCTTCCCATGTTCCATGCAATAACACCGCAACATACTCTTGAGAGACGAGTGCCACCTTTCCAAAACTCCCTGACTCTCGGGATGGTAGGCAGATGACACCACAGACACTATCCCATGTTGGTGCATGGTCTGCTTAAACAGAGCAGAAGTAAAATTGGATCCCTGATCAGACTGGATCTCCTGAGGGTAGCCATAACGAGAGAAATAGACAAGTAGGTTTTTGACAACAGTCTTAGCCATCCCGTTGCGCATGGGGTAAGCATCTGGATACCGTGTTGCTACATCCATTACAGTTAGTAAACACTTATTGCCGGTACTAGTGGGGGGCAATGGGCCAACCATATCGATAACTACTTTGCTGAAGGGCGGCCCAATGACAGGGATGGGTTGTAACGGGGCTCTCGGGATGACCTGATTGGGTTTCCCAACAACTTGACAAGTGTGACATTGTGACACCCATGACACGACACTCGCCTTTAACCCAGGCCACCAGAAAAGCTTGCTCAGAGCTGCCTCCGTCTTACGTGCCGCCAGGTGCCCTGCCAAAGGCACATCATGAGCTAATCTCAATAAGCTCTCACGGCACACCCTCGGTACTAGTAACTGGTCCACTAATCCTGACCCGCCATCCCACTTTTTCTTGGGATCCTGATGTCTCCGATACAAGATCCCCTCGGACAAGAAAAAATCACCAGGCTGCGCATCCCCATCGCTCTCCAGTTCGATAGCACCATTACCACACGCCCTGACTTCAGGATCTTTCAGCTGCAAGGAACATATATCAGCAGGTGCGAGATTATCCAAGTTCATCTTAAATAATTTATTTCCCCCTCCAATGTCCCGCTGAGCCATCCTTTCCTCACGCTGCACATAACGATGCTGTCGCAGAGTCTCTTCCTGCCCTGCACCTGCACTAGCGGTGACAGGCCCCGGGGCCTCTCCAGACTCTAACATAGGTGCCAATAATGAGTCACCAAGAAACACTGCCGGCTCAAAACTCTCCAATTGACCAACACTTCCCGTTTTCTTGTGACCTTTCCTCCGCGGTTTGGTAGACTGAGGTGGTGGCTGCAAGGCTCCGGATGTCTGAGAACGCGTCACAACACACGCCATGGTTTGTACGCTACACTTCTCAACCCACTCCTGTTCCTCCCTACTAACGTCGGCCGCCTTCTCGTCAACGACCAAGGGTGAAAACTTAGAAGCAGGCACCGCAAAGTCGTTGCCGAGGAGGAGGTCGATGGCCCCAACAGGCAAGTTCTCTACAATTCCTACATCCAGCTCCTTCGCCACACCAATCACCTGCAGCTCCATCCGCACCAGCGGATAGGACTTCGTAGCATTGATCCCCTGAACTACCACCACCCGAGCAGCGTTAATCGGTCTACCAGTAAAGTTCTTTAACAAGGTCTGAGAAGCCCCTGTATCATGCAATAGCTTAACTCCTCGCCTTTCGCCAGCCCACCTAAAAAAAACATGCCCTCTATGACCCCCAAAGACGTCGCGGACAGGGTTCGAGCCTTCCGGACTCTTGAACACAGGCTGTGTCCCACCTTCTGATGAACTACCCTTGGCAAACTCAGAAGATATAGGCGACACCCCTATGCTGCGGGCCAATGACACAACCTTGTTTGGTGGCTTGTTCGGACAAGCATTTGCAAAGTGACCCTCCTTGTGACATGCAAAGCACTCTTTACTCTTTGGTTTCCCTTGGGAGTGGGAGGTACAATTAGACTTCTTATACGGGACGGTATTTGGTTTATGTTCAATTTTATTGTCAGTGCTAGATAGTTTTGTGTATTTGTGTATCAAAATTCTTGGGAGGGGGAGGGGTACGATCCTTTGCACCCGACTCACTCCTAGCTGCTGCTCCGCACCCTCGAATTAATGACAGTCGGAGGTCAGCCATTTCTGCTGCCTCCTGGAGAGTTCTAGGATTTTTTTCCTTTATATTTAATGTTAAGTCCCCGCCTGTGCACTTAAAGAACTGCTCCAAGAGAACCAGCTCACTCAACTCCTCAAAAGTAGCTGCCCTCTCAGAACGCAGCCAATGTCGTAGTGCATCAGACAAGTCCCGGGCGTGTTCTAGGAAGGTACTATCCTTGCCCTTAGTAACACCCCGAAACTTCAAGCGGTAAGTTTCTGGTTGTAACTCATAGGCCCGTAGCACAGCCTTCTTTAGCTCATCATAAACTACACAGGACTCTAAAGGTAGTGCATCATACGCTTTTAGCCCCTTTCCTAGGAGTCTTGATGAAACTAATGCTGCCCACTTTTCCTGAGGCCACTGGTGTTCCTGACACTTCTTCTCAAATCGCATAAAAAACTCAGCCACACCTAATTCATCGAACACAGGAACTAGTTTAAGCAGGTGCGACAATGATTGGTCCCGATGTCTGTTACCTCCCCCAATATTTCGCCCTGTTACCTCCACTCGAGATCTCTCCAGCTCCCTGTCAGCCCGATACCTAGTAGACACTGCCTGCAGTTCAGCCTTTCGTATAGCTGTTCTCTCTGCAGCCTCAGCCTGAGCTCTAGCAGCCTCAACCTGAGCTCTAGCAACCTCAGCCTGCACACTAAGCTGTCTTTCGGCTGCCTCAACCTTGGCCATCTCAAGCCGAAACAACAAATCTGGAGTCAACCCTTGAGGAGGGGAAGATGCATTTAATGGGGAGGGTCCCTGTGATTGAATTCCACGCTGCCATTGACCATCAACTTGGGGGTATGTACTAAATTCAGGCACCCTGACGTTTGATACGGGGGTAGAGTGGAGGGGGGGCTGGGGACCGGGGCCCTCAGTCGCCTCTCCACCCAGGTCTCTCCCTTCTAAACCCAATATCAAAGTCCTCAGCTGATCTTTCCTCATGCCACTTAAGCCCTGGTGACCCTGAACACCTGCCACACACTTTAAACCATACTTTATCAGCTTCAACACCCTGGCAGCGGTAACGGGCACCTCTAAAAATCTTCTAGCACCCTCCTCGCTATCGACTAGCCACTCCACAGGTCTTTCTCCCTCCGAGCCCGTATCGTGACCTGACCCATCACTGTGTTCTGATGTATTAGACATGTTTGTGTACTGCAGTAATTATCACGGTTATAGAATGTGCCTTATCTCCTATGCAAGTATGTATATACTAATGTTATTTAAAGTCTTTAATGTGTTATATTGGTTGCTCCAAAAAAAAAACTCTATGTCCACTGTATTCCTCTAATCATAAGGAATCTCAAAACAAATGACCACTATATTCCTCTGTTCAGTAAATCCTATGCAAGGTCGCCATTTGTTAGGTCCTGGGATATATAAACACTGGGCTCTTTCTATTGGACTAGGTATGCGGCAACAAGCAACAACAGGCAAGCCTGCTCGGACAGAGTCTCTAAGCCACACCTGACTCACAATGCTCACAAAAACGGTAAACTGTGGCACAATAACAAGCATACAGAGATAATAAACCCCTAGCTGTTAATCTGCCAGGTGGCAGAGGTCTAGCCGGAAGGATATAGGCTTCGGATACCCGGGCTGAGCCACCTGCTCTAGCCTAGGGACGTTCCCAAGTCTGTGCGCCAAATTACTCTAATTGAAAGGGTGCTCTCTTGAGAGACTCAGATCGCAAGTATCTGACTCTCTCCTGGGGACCCTAAAACAAAAGCAAGACGTGCTAGCGCAGTGCTGAGTGGACTAGGCAAGGGCCCTCACACAACACAGCACTTGACACACAGGGACACAGATAAGAAAATGCCCCCAGACTCCCACGGGTATCCTAGTAAAGTCGTGCGGGTCCACAGGACTCGCACCAGCAGACTTTACTTAAAGGATCGCAAAAAGCCTCCCCTCCGGTCTAGCCCCTGCTAACCTGACACAAGAACACACTAGCAAGCATGAAACCACCAAATATGAGACAACAAAAAAGCTTCCTAGGTCTCATTAACAATTACATCTCTGCATAAGGCCCAAAATCCTATCTAATTATCTGAGAGCTCGTCGTTAATACAATAATAGATATAAGGTCTATCAAGGGGATGGGATGATTAAATAGATTGGTGAAGTAGTGGAAGGAAGGTATACAAAGTAAGAGAGAAAGTTTCTAAGTGGGGTTGAGAGGGATAGATATCAAGGGGGTCCGAAGGGTACGACAGTGAGGTGAGCTCTGAGTCTTGAATCTGTCTGGACCCCGCCCTAGGCATGCAGAATACATCCCATGCTTGGCAACACTCAACACAGTTCTATCTATCTATCTATTGCCTGACGCCGTGATCCCCGAAGGTGTGGCCACGAACGAACCGCCCCCATGCACCTCTGTCCCCAGTCAGTCGACGCCCCTCCCCCCAACCAGCACCGCCTTCGTTCATGTAGTTCCTCACTCCATCCTTCCACCTCATATTCGGTCTACCTCTCGTCCTCTGTCCCTCCACCTCGCTCTCGTACACCCTCTTAGTCATTCTCTCGCTTTCCATACGTTCCATATGGCCGAACCATATCAAGTTGTTCCTTTTCACACTTTCCAGCACATCTACCTCCACACCACACCTCCTTCTTACTTCCTCATTAGTCCTGTCTATCCCTCCATGTAACTCCGCACGCACTCCTTAAGTAATTCATTTCCACTGCTCTCACTCTTGGTCTGAGTCTCTCAACCAACGTCCATGCTTCGCTTCCGTAAGTTAGTGTCGGGATTACCACACTGTCATGCAAGGACTTCTTCACTTCCATACTGACCACCCTATTTCTTGTTACTGCTTTTAGCGTTCCTACAACCCTCTTCCCCTGTTGTACCCTCTCCCGCACCTCTTCATCCATAGTCCCATCTTTACTCAACACACTGCCCAGATACTTAAAAGAGTTGACGATCTCCATAGCCTGACCGTTCAGCTTCACCTCACACTCTGTGACTTCACCCCTTTCGAAGACCATAACCTTGCTCTTCCCCGTATTTACCTTCAAATTCCGTTTTTCACACACTGTTCCAAACTCATTTACCAGACCCTGCAACTCCCATTCATTATCACTCATCAGAACTGTATCATCCGCAAACAGCAGTATAGGTAGCTTCCACTCAATTCCCTCCCTTTTCAACACAGTTGCCGGGTCAAAATCCTCTACCCCGTGCGTGAGTCGAAACTAAGCCTAACGTTGCAATCAAATGCATATGGCAACGCTTCGGGCTCGTCCCAAGCTGGCAAGCGAAGCAACGTCCCAAGCCGGTCTCGCTCTCCCGCTCGTCTCCTCCCGCCCTCACTAGACTTACATCTTATATATTATAATGAAACAATCAACTATCGAGAATAAAATATACTAAGATGCGTTGGTTAAGAATAAGGGCAGCTACAAGCTGTGAAACAACATAAGAATCTCCCAGACATTAGTTACATTGTCGTAGGATATATACTAAGGAAAAGCCTGCCGGCCGGCTGCCGCCAGCCGGTTTCTAAACGGCTGGGCAGCCGACGCGCGCGCATGCCCGCACGTGGCTACTATGCAGAAGCGTCACAACACACACACACTACTTACTACAAAATGAATATACTCCCCCCTCGCCCCACCCACGCACACACACACACACAGGGTTCCATTCATATACAGTATACTGTAAATATAATGTATAAATACACACAATTTGCGACAATTCTATATGTTAGGCAATCAATCAAACAAGCACAAATAGGCTACGCCCTCACACACACACACACATCTTAACCCCTTTAGGTTGATGACGCGGTTTGACAATGTATTCTAGCTACCATTTGACTATTTTAGTATAGTATATATGTACAGTATATGTATAATATACCTTAGGAATGATCTGTGGTAATTAATAGGGTAAAGACTATTTCAAATTATATTTTGATTTCCATATACCCTTCCTAATCTGAATAATACACATTAATACTAGCCTTAAATATATATGAAATGCGTCCTCAGATCCAAAGTGTTAATTAATTAAAACTAGCACCATAAAGTTGATATAAAAAATGTGTCGACCTGGAGGTGATTAACTCGGTTGGAGCGGAGCGGAGCGGTATTCTTTTCGCAAAGTATTTTTTATTGACATTTGGATGGTGTTGAAAAAGTATTATATTTTTGTTGCACGACAGGCGATATTATAGTAAATGTAGACTTTATAATGATATAAAAACAGTGTTCATCTCTCTCTCTCTCTCTCTCTCTCTCTCTGTATATATATATATATACAGTATATATATATATATATATATATATATATATATATATATATATATATATATACGGTATATATATTTATATATATAATGTATATACAAATATATATACAGTATATATATATATATATATATATATAATAGTGTTGTAAATAAGCTATATTTAACATCATTGTAACCCTTTAACCCAGTAAAATAAATTCCTTCTCTTTTCTGGACCCTCTTAGTCATTCTGTCCTTGGTCTGTAGTTCCCTACGGCTATCCAACTCTTCCCTTTTCTTTACCCTCAGTTGGAGTCTTCTGCTCTCCCTTGTATACTCTTTATTTACGAGAGTGTGATGATGGTGTTGATGATGATGATGGTGGTGGTGATGCTGGCTGAATGTCTGTACTGTATGTGTTCGTATGGTGGCTATGTTACAACCATACACACACACTCTCTCTCTCTCTCTTTATTTCTGTGGTATTTTCTGATGATATAAGTTATATACCATTTTAGTCTCTTAAAATCAAAGTCCCTGTAAATGTCGATTAAGATACCGCATTCATTGTATCAGTATATTAAGATACCGCATTCATTGTATCAGTATATTCTATGATCAACATATTCCACTCTCTTGTTAGCGATTATAGGCCTATTATTTTGTGCTCAACGCTGCTCTACTGCTATATATTTTGGTTTTCTCTGCACTTTGGGGTTTCTGTTTTCGTGTGTGTCTGTGTGTGTGTGTGTGTGAGAGAGAGAAAGAGGGAGAGAGAGAGAGAGAGAGAGAGAGAGATTATGTGTGTGTGATAATAATTATAATCGGTATGTGTGTGTGTGTGGTTGTAACATATCCACCAAACTAACACATGCAGACATTATACAGCCATCATCACCACCATCATCATTATCTTTAACATCATTATCATCACCACCATCATCATTATCACCACTACCATCATCATCAAAATCATCACCATCATTATTATCACCATCATTATCATCATCATCTTTAACATCATCACCATCATCATCATCACCATTATCATCACCATCATTATCATCACCATCATTATCATCACCACCATCATCATCGCCACCATCATCATCACCACCATCATCATCACTATCACCACTATCATCACCACTACCATTATCACCATCATCATCACGACCATCACCACCACCATCATCATCACCACCACTCCCTCGTATATCAGGACCTAAGCTGACCACACTGCCTAGCCTAACTGTGCCATATATCTCTCTGTGTGGCCAGTGAAGAGAGAGAGAGAGAGAGATTGAGAGTGAGTGTGTGAGTGAGTGAGTGTTAGTGAGAGAGAGAGAGTGTGTGTGTGTGAGTGAGTGTGTGGATATCTATATATGTGAGAGATGGGTAAAGCGATCGTCCACAATAGAGCCCGATGTTAATGTTATCCTAACAAAACAATTAATATAATACGAAATAAAGAAACAGGAGCGTGACTCAATGACGGGGGTGGGGGGGGGGGGGGAGGGGAAGGTAAAGCTGGATTTGTCAGGCACCTCTAGGGACCTTAGGGAATCATTGGGAGAGATATTTTTAGAGGAAGTGGAGGGAGAGGTTTTACTTTTACACAGTTGTGATGGGGCAGTTTGGGTGTATGGTTAAGGGAGGGATGGGC
Organism: Paralithodes platypus; assembly: GCA_032716605.1. Taxonomy (NCBI): domain Eukaryota; kingdom Metazoa; phylum Arthropoda; class Malacostraca; order Decapoda; family Lithodidae; genus Paralithodes; species Paralithodes platypus. The sequence continues at coordinate 12,348,459 of CM064507.1, read as the reverse complement.
TGTTTTTCAGACCCACCTTGTCCCTCAAGTTTAGCATATTTAAGACGTTCGGCCCATTAGTTTGGCGATTTTAAGACCTTTCGCCACTTGTCTTTGTCAATATTAAGGCCTTTCGTGCTATATAGGTGTACAATTGTGTTCCTTCCGAACGATAGTGAGCCTGTAACTTTGGGAGAACTGACCTTCGGCCGGGACATCTTTTCTGCCGAAAAATGTACAAATTAATTAGTAGGGGGCTCTAATAGATATGTTTTGTTTTAAGTTTGATGGAGTCCGAGGGAGGAAACTAACAAAAGTATACAAATATACATAAATGAGCCAATAAAAACGACCCATCTCCCCTTATGGAGGAGGGGGTGGGAGTATTTTCCTCCGTTAACCTCTATCAAATTTAACCCCCCCCCCCCCCTCTCCCTCCCCAAGACCCCCCGTAGAGATATATGTGTGCATTATTCGGTAGAAACATGCCGAAATAATAGACATCTAAATGACACGATAGATCTTAAAAAACCCAAACTAAAGGAGCGAATGTCTTTAAATCTCAAAACTAAAGGGGCTAAATTTGAGGGAGAAGGGTGTCAAGAAACCATAGACCCTCCTCTTCCTAATTGGGATCCACTTTACTGTATAAATATTCAATCCTTTGAATCCGAGAGATCCTTTTTAAGTTTGATAAAATTATCTATCAGTAACTGCAATGATAGAAGTTCCATCTATCTCTCTCTCTCTCTCTCTCTCTCTCTCTCTCTCTCAACTGAACTTTTACGTACTACCTCCCTCCGAATATATGAATGATTAATAATTAATTTATGCAGCCCGAGATAAAAAATTGTCTCATGTCTTCGGTGACGTTTTACTTTCGAGATTTAACAGCTGGATATTCATAATGATTTCAATATTTAGGGGAAGTTTTTTTCTGGACACCTTTCTCCCTCATGTTTACCTCATAGATTTGTTTATGTTTTTCTGAACCCCATCCTTCCTAATGTTTAGCCCCATTAGTTTTGAGATTTTAAGTAGTTTCCCCATTAGTTTGGTGATATTAAGACCTTTCACCCTATGTCTTTGTCAATTTTGAGACCTTCCGTGCCAACTAGGTGTCGAATTTGTCCTGGTGAGTAATAGCAAGCCTGTAATTTAGGAGGTACAAATATTGGGAGGGTCTTGTGGAGGGTCTTGTTGGATTTGTTTAAGCTTGATGGATGTCTAGAGAAAGGAAACAAAATCCCCTTATCCTAGAACTCCCCACTTGTTTAGTATACCGTAGTGCCTATCACGAGTTATAATGTTTATGCCATACCTGAGTTCATATATGGAGTACGTATATCTCCAACTGGTGCATTAGTGAAACCCTTGAGTAGCATCACGCATCTTTATAGTTTATTCTGGCTAACATTAGACGATATTATGCAGATTAGGAAGGGTATATGGAAGTCAGAGGGTTGATTGAGACCGTCTTTACCCTTTAAACTCCCAAAGATCCTTCCTAAGCTGTATCAAATCGTCTAATGACAGCAAAAACAAAATGTAAAAATACGTCATGATCCTCTAGGGGTTAATGCTTAGGCTCTCTATATTTACAGGTGACGTGGCTGAAGAGGGACCCCGACGAACTACTGACGGCGGGGGGTCAGGTGTATTCCTCTGAGGCAAGGTACTCCGTCTCTCACGTCAGGCATCAACAGGTTAGTAACATACAGGTTGATTGAATGAATGAAGTACTAGAGAGGTAGATGAATAAGGATATATACTACTTTAGGGGAGGTGTGGTGCAGTGGTCATGCCACTGGATTGGTAATCCAATGGACCCGGGTTCAAATCCCGATATGTCAATGGGAAGATATTATTGGGATTGAATTTGTGCTGTACCTAGTATCAGTGCATTACCACAAAGCCCACCGAAATGCCAAAAAAATACCCTCATTGTTCCCTGATTAAATAACACTGTATGAATATTCCCATATTCAAAATATGTTACAGGGGGACAATGCCTAGTGAGTTCACTGCGCAATAGGTGGCGTTCTGAGAGTGAGGGTCTGAGTCTGGAGGGTGAGACGGTGAAGCACTTGAGCGAAGCAACCGGCCGCTTCAGAGATGGAGCTGCTTTGAGCCATGATGGATGCTTCACATGTCTCACTCCCCAGACTGGAACAAGACCTCACGGGCTTCACCGTGTTGAGCGGTGGAATGTACAGGCTCTCAGCCTATGCCCGAGAGGGAGTAGTTGGAATATAGAAAAAAAAAAAAAAAAAAAAAAAAAAAAAATATACATTACCTAGAAAGACAGAATCACAGAGGATGGTCATAGCTGGATAAATAAGTAGTTAGATGAGTAGATGTGGAGAGTGACTGAAGGGAAGATGGTGGTCACATTTTGTCTAGAGGTGGACTAGATCTACAAGCAAGCTTCATATGTGCAAAGTTTATATACCTTCTACCTATACTCGGCTATATCTCAACTGACTGTGAATATAATCCTTTAGCAATTAATGTATCGATCTCTTTAAACATTATATTGATAGTAAAGCAAAGTAAACAAAAATTCACATGGACTATTCTAAATATATAAACACTTTGCAAAATTCACTGTAAAAAAAAATATATACATATATACCGGTATATATATATATATATGTATATATATATACCGGTATATATATATATATATGTATATATATATATATATATACCGGTATATATATATATACAGTATATACCAGTATATAAAATAACGTAGCAAAAATAAAAAATAATGTGAACTAATAAACGCACACGAATTGCAAGAACATTTCTGCAGATAAGAATACACGCAAAATAAAGGCCTCCGCAAAAAAAGTAATAATAATTAAAATAATTCTATCTATCTATCTATCTATATGCTCAGGCCCAATCCCCAGTTTGGGGGTAGCCGACATTTTGGGGGTAGCCGACTCAAGACAGAGCAAGAACAGGGAAAACACAAAAACAACATAAAACAAAAAATAAACACAGATAAAAAACACAAACTCACACACATCCAGGTCACCCAGGAGAAGACCCAGAGACCAGGGTTACCAAGGTCGCTCCAGCACTCCCCCGGCCCCTGACCACCCGGAGAGGTTCCGATCTCGGCAGGCAGACATGCAGCGGAGCCAAAGCCACAAGCCCTCCCACCACACTTCCAGGCACACCCTTCATATTAATCGTCCCCCCGGGCCAGGCGCCTGATGGACTATTATTTAGTCGAACTTGCGCCCGACCCCTTACTCCAAAAATAATAATATTAATCCTAAAGACATATCCCAAAGCTGCTTAAGGAGGGTGACTTGCTTTTTGTCTCTCCTTTTCTCTATGTCTTTGGCTTGTATCCATTTGGTCCCATTCATCCAACGTTTATCAAGACGTTTATCCCCATATAGGTGTCGATTTTTTCCTGGCGAGCGAGAGCGAGCCAGCAATGTATGGAGTAATCCGGCTTTGCCGGAGAAATTTTTCTGTCGAAAAATTTACAAATTTATCTTACTATCAAAACAATAATATATATATATATATGCTTGGCGAGCGGTATATTGATACCTGAATGGGAGTAAACGTCTTAAAACAGTAGGCTGAATGGGGCCGAATGGATACAAGCCAAAGAGAGAGGGAGAGAAAAAGAAAAAAGAAGCGAGGTGGGCTCCCTTAAATAAATAAAACTCGCAGAAAAAATCGCCTTCCCGAAAGTTGGTGGGTTAAACAAGACTTGGAAAACAGTTCTATTCTTAACCCCTTCTGTACCGGCGACGTCTTTTGTATTTGATTTCAGCAACGTTTAGACGATTTTATGAAGCTTGGGAAGGGAATATGGTAGCTAAAAGCATTAACTGACATAGTCTGTTTCCTTTTGATGGGTAGACGTCCTTCCTAAGCTGAATACAACCGTCTAATAGTTACCAGAATATAATGAAAAGGACGTCACCGGTACTGAAGGGGTTAAATGTTGATTTATTTATGCATTTATATATTTTGTTAATCCGATTTAGGGTGTGTGTGTATTGGCGAGTGGTGAGGAGGTAATAGAAAGGGGCAGGTGAGGGAAGGGGAGTGTGAGTTGGGGAGGGATGAGGGGGTATAAGGAGAGGTTAGGGAAAGAGGGTGTTGGTTCGGGAGAGATGGGATGGGAAGGGAAGGAGGGTGTGAGTTGGGGAGGGATGAGGGGTAGAAGGAGAGGAGAGGTGAGGCAAGGAGTGTGTTGGTTAAGAGAGGTGGGATAGGGAAGGGGAGGGAAGAAGGAGGGTGTGGACTAGGGAGAGGGTCAGGTAAATGAGGATAAGTAATAATACGAGAGAGAGAGAGAACGTAGTTAGCAGGTAGACATACAAAAGGAACAAACGAAGAGGAAGGAAGAGGGCGAACATTGACCGAAAGGAAGAAGGAAGGAAAGAAGAGGATGATAAGACGGGGATAGGATGGGGATGGCATTAAGGAGGGATGGTTCACTTTTTGGGCGATTTTTGAATGTATTCATTATTTTTCAAGTTTCCTCCCTAGACCTCCATCAAATTAAAATTAAACATCCATTAGATCCCCCTTCTAGTTTAATTTGTACATTATTCGGTAGAACAATGTCCCGGCCGAAGGCCGCTTCTCCAACATTACAGGCTCACTATCGTTCGCCAGTGAAAAAATCGACACCTAAATAGCACGAAAGGTCTAAATATTGACGACGAAATGGGGCGAAAGGTGTTAACATCGCAAAACTAATGGGCTTATAATATCAAAACTAGTGGGACTAAACATTAGGGAGGAAGTGGGCCAGAAAACCGGTCCATCTCCCCTTAAGGTATGAGGGATTACAGGGGATTACAGGGGATTAAATGAGGAGTGGATTCGCGGAATTCACAACTCGACCAATAAACAACATTCTCTCACCTCCCACATTATCCTCTCTCTTTAATTACTCATGCCTCCCAGCATTCCTATCACATTACTCATGCCTCCCAGCATTCCTGTCACATTACTCATGCCTCCCAGCATTCCTGTCACATTACTCATGCCTCCCAGCATTCCTGTCACATTACTCATGCCTCCAGCATTCCTGTCACATTACTCATGCCTCCCAGCATTCCTGTCACATTACTCATGCCTCCCAGCATTCCTGTCACATTACTCATGCCTCCCAGCATTCCTGTCACATTACTCATACCTCCCAGCATTCCTGTCACATTACTCATGCCTCCCAGCATTCCTGTCACATTACTCATGCCTCCCAGCATTCCTGTCACATTACTCATGCCTCCCAGCATTCCTGTCACATTACTCATGCCTCCCAGCATTCCTGTCACATTACTCATGCCTCCCAGCATTCCTGTCACATTACTCATGCCTCCCAGCATTCCTGTCACATTTTTAACCCTTTAAGTACCAGCGACGTGTTATATTTTATTCTAGCTATATTTAGACGATATTATGCA